>PVKA01024520.1:0-34117 GCA_004027165.1 Ctenomys sociabilis | reverse complement strand
TAACTCCCTATGGTTGCAGAATGCTGGACTGTGTTGGATTGTGGTGTCGAGTTCAAGCACCTAAGGTAGTTGAATGTCAATGGAGTGCCCACTTTTGACAGGTGTAGACAAAGGAAGGGTTGTAGAAAGAAAAACTCATGATGTGTGTGTATAGACAGTACAGTTGGGATAGATAACGCTGTGCTTCTACATAATTCTAGGAGAGGCAAGATCTGCACTAATGGTGGTTGGACAGGATGTTATGTCGGTTTTTAGTACTATGGTCATCCACTAGGTAAATAATTATTGAATTTTTGATATAATTCAGGTATAAAAAAATTAGATAAGAAAGCAACTACACTCTTAATTCACTGATAAGAGATATCTGCTAAAATAATATCTGTAAATATAATATCATGTATATATTTTGTACAATACCAAAATGTTATGAAAACAGTTTGCAATGTATTCGTCGAATGTGTATGGTTAAGGTGTCTTGAAACTGTCTGATTGACATTTGTATTTTAATAAAATAAAAATAAATAAAAAAGGGGGGGCTAAAATAAATTCTTTTACGTCAGGCATCACTTCTCATCTACTAGGACATTGACTAACTTGTCTGTTTTTCAAAAAAACAGACTGGAATGTTATGACTTTGTAATTGAGACTATATCTCCGAGACAGAAGCAAGGTGGCCACTGGGAAATTTTTCCATTTGTATGATGAGAATGGAAGAAAACAATCTTCAACACAAAAGAATAAATTAAGCAGTTGGATAATTCAAACTGTGATTAATTGAGAGACTTATAGCCTTAGAAGCATAAGAAACAGTATGAAACTCCTAGTTATTACCCCACACCTCTAATTGCATCAGCACAATTTGCTTTCTTTGTGGATCATCACGACATGAAAGAAAGAAATGGAGAAGGAAATAACAGCATTCGTTCCATTGTTTAGAATGGCTCACGATACAGCAAACAAACAGCTAATCAGAAAGACATTCAGATAAGAACTTTTCCCATTTATAATTATGTAGTTTTAGAATTAAAGACTTGGTCAGGCATGGTCTTCAAGAGTATTTAGCAACTAGAAATCCTCTTAAAATAAAACATATTTGAACACAAAAGTGGAAAAGCCTTAGAGACAGGAGTTCAGCCCTTGACTTTATACTCCTGTCACATTATGAAAGCAACCTTTGCGTTAATCACATAAAAACTATAAGGCCCTCTACCTTCAAAGATATTTTCAGAAAATAATAACAACGTAATATACCAAAGCTCTAGCTAGACCAGAACAATATGCAATTCTAATCTTCCTAGCTTTAAAAACAAGTCTGAAGAATGGTTTGCAGGGGACTTTTCACTGTACACTTTGAGGAGAAAAAACTTAAGCAGGTCATATTGCATGTTGAGAAGATAATAAAAAATAGTTTTAAAGTATTGATTAGTACATATATATGTAAAAAAGTAGCTCAGATTCTTCCTAAAACATTTAATTAACTTTATGAAGATTAGTGACTTTCTCAGTAAAGATGAGAGTTGTTACTTTTATGCAAGAAAGTGAAACAAAGATCTACAACAGTTTTTCCAGTTATTACTTTAGAAGCTGTGATCAGTTACTAAGTGATTATTGTACATGTATGACTTTTAATATCTGCATGCATTTATGAATGTGAACATTATATATATGGACATGAGCATTTTCAATAACTATATTTATACAATATATTTCTATAATGTTGAGTTCTTGAATAATTATGCAATGAATAAAAAGTTCTTAAAATATGATAGGTAATTGGTGTTAGTGGTAGATACCTGTAACTGGAGAATTTGGAAGCTAACACAAAAGAATTTAAAAATTTGAACCCAGGCATGGCAACTGAGCAAATTGGAAAGACCCTCTGTGAAAAAATTGGAAAGTCAATAATTAAAGGGCCAGTGCAGACTTAGTGCCTGCTTAGACAAGCACAGGGACCAGGGTTTGAGCCCCAGCACCACATGCTGCACCAGCCATGCCCCAGGTACACTGAGCTGGCCACCAGGGTGCCATGCCCGTAACCCCAGCATTGGGAAGGCTGAAAACAGGAGGATCACTAGGAGTCTGAGTTGAATAGGAAGACCCCATACCAAAATACATAAAAAAGGGGAAGAGGGAGGTGTTGGGAATATGTATTAGACTGCTGGTTGCAGGTTCATTCCATGATACAATGTTAAAATTTGAACTTTTAAAAATACAAATGTTTACCAGCATATAGTAGCATAACTTTCATACTAACCCACCTCGATAAAGTTCCTTTTCATTTAGGACCACAAAAGAAATAGCATGCTCACTTAAAAATATGGATTAAAACATCTGGTACTATATAGATTATAAAGGTAAGTAGAATCTTAGGTATGAGGTTGGAGTTTAGCAATGCATACTTGACTATATTTGTTGACTATAAAGTCAACAAATACAAAAATGTATTGTATGATATAGTATACATTGTATATATATATGTATATATATATATATTCGTGTATCATATATATATATATATATATATATACAGAGAGAGAGAGAGAGAGAGAGAGAGAGAGAGAGAGAGAGAGAGAGAGAAAGAATGACAGGCATGGTGTGCACACACATGAGCCTTGCACTAAGGAAGCTGAGGTAAGGATTGCTGTGAGTCTGAGGCCATCCTGAACTACAAAGTGAGATGCTGTCTCAAAACGAAGACTGAAAAAATACAGGCAGAAGTAGCAACCATGTACATAAAATATGTAAAGGTAATTTAAATCAGTTCTTTAGTATTCTTATAATAATACTGAAATATTGTGAAGATGAATTGATGTTAGAGAAACTGAATAGTTATCCAAGTTCATATATCATAAGATTTAAATAATAGTGTCCAAATAAGCTTATTGTACACTGAGATCTTAGTGTATGATATTTTACGTGGATATTTATGTTACTTGTAAAACTAATATGATATTGTATATACATCCTCTGGCACATAAAATAATATTGAAAAATAATAGTATGGAGAAGTTAAACATAAAATTTAGACAACACATATATAAAGAAATAGTGCAAACATAACCTATTCAATGCAATATATAAAATCATATTGAATTTGAAAAACAGTATCAATGTCTATGCATATATTGGTGACCTCAATTTTGTTTATGTGAATTTTTATATACAAATAGATATACTCATCTCACATTATGCCAAAAATTAAGCCAAGATGAATCATACATTACAGAAGCTTCTTAAGCAGTGGAAATTTCTTAGCAATAAAGTGGTAAATATTTCTAAGGTGGTAGAAAGCTGTAAACTTCAAAACTAAATGGAATCTTAATAAACTATGAACAGCAAAATATATTTCTGATCTAAAAAGCTTTGCTGAAATATATAAGTAGACAAATTACATATTGTGGCAAATTTTTCACAAAGTTATATTTACAAAGGAATGTACATAAGTTATACAATTTATGAATTAAAATAGATTATCAAGGCAATACACAGACACATGTATTTTATGTAAATATAATGTATAAACCCACAAACTACAGAGCATTCCTAATCAAAAGGAAATATAAATCAAGACCATTGAAATGGCTGAAACAAAAATAAGGAATGTTCAAGAATACATGAGGAAGTACAGTCTTTTTCTTATTTTTTACAAAGAGTACAAAACAGTATCAAAACAGAAAAAATATTACAAATGGTACAGAATTTCCCTAAACAAAATAACATGAATTTGGCAGTATTTGTTGTACTGTATAGTGCTGTGTTCAAATTAGTTGTTCAGGTTATCAGTTGTATACATGCAAAATTGCACAAAAGAAAAAAAATGGAGAAGGTTTAAGAGATTAAGAAAGGAAAATATTTGAAAAAAGAAGACAAAATTAAACATTAACTGCTCCTTTCCACAGACCAGCAGAAATCTACAGTACAGCTGTCCAAACCATCCTGCTTACATACATAAGTATATTTCTTTCTCCCACTCCATCTCCTGTTTTCATCTCAGTGATTCATTCCTTTTTTAAAATATATTTTGTACAATAATGGTTAAATGATTTCCTGATCTGTAATAGATAGATAGATAGATAGATAGATAGATAGATAGATAGATAGATAGATAGATAGATAGATAGATAGATAGATAGATAGATAATTTTTAATGCATTTGGTTGTTAAAGGGTCTCACATTGCAGCTCACACTCATAGTGATCCTTCTGTTCTCAGCCTCCCCAACGCTGGGACTACAGGTGTGCACCACTATGCTGGGACTCTATGGCCAGCTCAGCCTGCCCTATGAGCAGGGTGGCACAGCATGTGGGGACCAAAGTGCTGTCCCCGAGCTTGCCTAATCTTGCCTAAGTAGGTGCTTTAGTCCTCTGAGCTATTTTGCCAGTCCCATATATTTTTGATGAAAGGGATAAAATAAGGCAATCATTGGTTTTATCCAAATAGTTTTCAAACTTGAAATGCTTCAAAATATTCCCCTTATGAAGTGTGTATGAATCTTCATCGGTAGAAAAATTATGCCACATATTCTCATAGCAATATATTCTAACTATTCTGTGCTTTATGAATCTTGTATTTCTTCCTGACTGTGTTTTAGTAAAATTTATGCAAACTGTTTTAGAAATCAGTAATTAAACATTTAGAAAAGACTGAAATCAATTGCTATATGTTTGGAAATTATTTGTATTTAAATTTTCCTGTTTCCACATAAGCAGCTATTTATTTATTAGGGATAGGTGAATGGTAACTTCATATTTGATGTGTTCCTTTCAATTGTATATAAATAAATTAGCCTGTTGACTTCTAAATATACATAGCCTGTCCTCATCTTCTGTATATTTGATTGTCATACAGGCTAAAGCTATAAACTTCACACTGCTATGTGTAAGCTTCCTCTAGTGTTTGAAATATAATCTTTAAGTTCATTGGCTAATGTAGAGCAGTTTAAGCTATTGCTTCAGGGCTTTCTATAGAAGGCCTTCCATAGTGTTTCTTTGAATTAATTAATAGCCTGTGAGACGACCTTCACCTTCCACATCTTCACAGGTTTTTCCAAGATTCCACAGCAATGTGACATGCAGATATTTTTATGTCTGCCTTCTGATAGCTTCACTAATTCTTACAGTATACAGTCATTGCCCATTAAAAATGTTCATATTTATTTCTATAAGATTGCTCCCTCCGATGGCTCAGCTATCTAAGTACCTGCCTGGCAAATGGAAGGACTGAGATTTAATCCCCAGTACTGCATGCCTTGCCAGCCCTGTACCATGCCAGCCCCTGAAACTGTGTGTGATGGACCACACCTGTAATCCCAGTTCACAACTGTGATCTCAGCTTGGAGGCTGACACAGGAGGATCAGTAAGAGTCTGAGCTGTATAGCAAGACCCTGTACCAAATAAATCAATAAATAAAACATTTTTTAAAAATGTTACCTTAAGTGAGAAAGCTTCAAAATGTCACATCTGTGAGTAATATTTTAAATATATGCTTGCCATGATTTCTGGGGTGGGGGGGTAATGATAAAAAATATAATAGATGCATATCCAGTTCCCATCAGGTAATGTCCTACCTTTTGAAGGGATGTCTGCCCACCGCTTCTTACAAGTTTGATCAATCAGAAAGCTTCACTGTAGAGCCACTCCTGCTTGACCTTAATTTCTAAGTGACTCTTCTGACACTGGAGAGGCAAAATATACAAAGGAAGAATGGGCAAGTCACACATAACAACTGAATTCTGCCCAGTAACTCTATAGCAACTAGATAAGAAAAGTCAGGCCTTAGTTAATGACTGCCAGAGTTTCCAGCTTTGGGTCCTGGGCTCCAACTCAGGAATAAACAGAGAAACCAAATATTCTCTCTTAGTAATAACACAGGAGGCACAGCTTCGGGGAGGTTTGCCTCTCCTGCATTGCACCCACCCCAAGCAAAATATATTTAGAATTTTACTTTTTCACACATGATAGCTGTTACACTTTCCTGTGTGACTTGTACTCTTTGCCAAATATTAGTCATAGGGGTTGCCTTGCTGGCTGCAGCCAGCTCCAAATAGTCTCTAGTTAGCCTTCATCTATTTCTATTAGCTGACATTGTGTGTTTTTGACCTTTATTGCAGTACATTTGAAACCCCTCATAAGAGATAGCGGCTTCTTCTGAGTTTACCTCATGTAGAGTGCCTTAATCAGTTTGGATTGCTCTAACAAATTAGCAGAGTGGGTCACCTAAACAGCAATTTATTTATTACACTCCAGAGGCTTGAAACCCCAAGATCAAGGTGGAAACAATTCAGATGTATGGTCAGGAAGTCCACGGAGCTTTTGCGCATCTTCCCAAGGCAGAAAACTTGACAGAGAAATACGTGGCCTGTTTCTCACAGAAGAGGACTCCAGTCCTATGATCTGTTTCCAAAAGTCTCTCGTATTAAGCACCATCACAATGAGGATGAAGATTCAGTGTAGGACGTCATGGAGCTATGAACACATGAAGTATGACGGCATAGCGAAAGTCGGGATCTCTATAGTTGCTGACAATCTATGCTTAATGATAATGCGCTGGCCATTTCATTCCTTGATCAAACTATGTGCAGAGCAGCTGTTACAATGGGAGTGATTTTCATGCATATATGAAAGAATTATTAAGGCTCAATATAGCACTTCAGATTACAAGGGGGAAAATAGGCCCAGCTGTACCCATCACTACCAGGAAGTTTAACATCCTACCATTATCACTTTTTGTGTTTAAAGGTTTCCAGAATTTGCCAGGTTTTGGAACTATAAACACAAACTTTTTCATTCTATGTGTTCAATTCTGAAATTACAGAGCCACCCCAGGCCTAGGGAAGGCTGCAATCGATAGGCTTCTGAATCTGCACTTTTGGCAGACACGATTTAGCAAGGATACAACAGGGAAGCACTTTCTGATCAGAAAACAAGAGGCGCATGGGCTGTAATGCTGTATCTAGGTCTCCACTGATATCCTAAAAGAGCAATTTAATTTTGCAGCCAGCCATGTGTAATGGGAGGGTGACACATTAACAAGTGGATGGCTGGTCCATCTTCCTGACCTCCTGTCAGCATTTGGTTCTCCTGATGCCTTTGGGCATGGCAGGGGGAGTTTCAGCCCATTCAGAACTGCATCTCGAAGAATTAGGGGACATAAATGTGGACTGATGAGGACAGCAGCTGTGAGGCAGAAAAATTAATAGTCTCATAGAAAACAACATGTAATGTAGTAGCAAATCAGGGAGAAATTGACATTTTATTTAGTTCCTCAGAACTGTTCTAAATCTAATACAGAGGATTTAAATTATTGTTTATTGAAGCTATTTAACATCTGCCCCAATATAAAAATAAGTAAATCAGTAAAATGTCTCACTGTAATTGGATTTTCACTGTATATATTGTATATAACATTGGGTTGCCATAGGAATATTAGGCCTGATGCAATTAACCTGAGTTTATCCTGCCTGTTTTCTGAAGGGAAACTGCAGACAGAGTGAAGGCAACTTATCACGAGAGTGGCTTACGATAAACACTGGCAGGCAGACTCTTCTCAGGGTAGAAACACATTGGGACCAGAGTGTCCAAGAGGAGGCAGTAGAGCACCCCATTGCCAGGGCAACATAGCCTCTTCCAGCCTTACCCTGAACACTGGCAGAAGTAAAAATCCAGCAGAGATGTTGTAGTGAGAAAAGAACAAAATAAAATGACTACAACCAAATATATCCTCAATTACACTTGTCAAGGATTTTTTTGTAGTTTTTCAGTGATAAAACTCATCAGTAATATATTGTATATTATTTATAATGTGGACTATGAGTTGAATCTGTTACTTTGCAGCAGTTCTGTCCCATCATTTCTAATAAATACTTTGATATATTTTTAAAATATTTTAAATATAACCATTCAGATTTTGTCAAATACAGATATTAAAACAAGTTTCAACACTTGATTATCTACAAGATTTTGGTGATTAGCATAAGAGTGAAGCCAAAATTTCTTACAAAGTTTAGTTTGAGAAAAATTTAGTTTCATTCACAAACTTATTTGTAGAACTTTGATTTACTCATTGGTATACTTTGTTGTTTATGAAGTTTAAGCTATATGGCAGACACTCAAAAAAAGTTTTGGTTTCTTTAACTCGCTAAACAAAAGAACCAAAAGCAATACCCACATAAGACCTGAATACATCAACTGTAGTAGACATATAATATAATATATAGTAGCCAGAGTAGATCAGAAACCAAGGGGCAGTGTCCACCATGAGAAAGAGAGCAGGCCTGTGCAGAGCACTGGTGTCGTGGTCCTGGGAGAGCATGTCACAGGACAGTAGCATCAAACACCAACAAGAACCTGGTCCACAAGGAAGATGATACTTGTAGCACATTGACTGCTTGACTGCTTTCAATAAATCTAAAGAACCCTTGAACCACCTCTACCTGCAACAGAGAACAGAATACAGTACACATTCCTGGTCCACCAATGGGAACATCATTAGGCATGGCTTGAATATTAGCACAGTCTAGAGGAGAAAAAGAAGGGTCTGTAGTGCATGAAGCATAGCTCTGAAATCTCATTGGCTCTAAAACTAGGCAGAGAAAACCCTGTCTGGCTAGATTTCAAGACTGAAAATATGGAAAGAAATCACTCATTCAATAACTCAGGAAAGTTTTTTTTAATTTTAACTTTTCTCAAGATTTTTTAAATGTTCTTATTTCATTTTGCTTCATTGAAGTTTTTTGGGGAGGTAGGATTTTTCTCCCACTATTCCCTTCTTTAATTTAGAAAAAAGTCTTTGCTATTTGCTGCTTTTCCACCCAATGTTTTTCTCTTCCTGTTTTATTCTTTTATCCCCTGTATTTTATCCATTCATCTTTTTCTCCCTTTTTTTCTCTGTTGTTTCCAGGAAATTTTTTCCATTGCTATTATCATTCTTTGGCTTCTTAACAAGGCTCCCTGGCTTACTCTTCTCTCTTACTTCTCATATCCTATCATTTAGTTTATCAATTTAGTTTTTAATACTCTCGTTTCCCATCTACTCCTTCTTGACTATCAGAACTACTAAGGTTTATGAGTCTTTACAAAAGCAGTTAATTGTATGCTATTACTGTTCAAAACTATGATATTTTTAGAAATAGAGTTGCTTTATTTAGGAGTTATTTACCATAGGTTAATAGTAGGATAGTATTTGATTTGTCATAATAATCATATTGTAACAGGAACCTTCCTCCTTCCCAAAAAGCAGGCATAGTGACCTTTTATTAAATGTGGACTTCAAGTAACATGATTTAAAGAGGTAAGGGAAGTCACTACATATTGGCTAAGAAAACAGTTCAATGGGAAGAGTAACAATTATTATTCTATGCACACAAAACAACAGTGCATTCAACCTCATTAAACAGGTACCAGTGGACATAAAAGACTATAACTATATAAACACAATTATAATAGTGAGGTATTAGATAATACCCCAATTGGATATTAAATAGATACAATGGATAAAACTGTAGAAAATCATCCAAGATGAACAAAACTTAGAACAAAAAGACTTAATATACATGTACAAACCATTCTACCTAGCAACAACAGAATACACAAAGTTTTAAGCAGAACAAGGAACTTTCTCCAAAATAGAATTACCTACTAGCCAATAAATCAGCCTTAATAAACATTAAATACTGAAATATCAAAAGCATATAGTACAACGAAGTTGAAAATCAATGAAACAGAAATCAGATATAATACAGATACATTGAAACTAAATAATCTTTTCAACAAAACCATGGGTTAAAGAAGAAAGCAAGGAAGTTGTAAGATAGTTTTTAGAACTAAGTGATAATGCCAGTACAATATATCAGAGCTAAGGAACACAAAGAATACAGTCCTAAGTGAGAATCTTATAGGTGTGAATTCGCACATTACAAAAGTAAAGAAAGCTTAAATAAATAAACTAATCATGCACCTCAAGGTACTAAAAAAACAAAACAATGTAAGCCTGAAGCTAGTAAAAGGATAAAAAAAATACAAAGATCATAGGATAAATTAAATATTGAAAGTAGAAATGTAGGAAGAAATAAAAAAACTAAGAGTTGGTTCTTTGGAAACAAATTGTAAGTCAATCTATAAAAAAAAAAGGAAAATATAGATCCAAGTTTATGCATAAGAAATGAAAAAGGATGCAGCCACAGTGGGCACTGCCAAAATTTAAGAAAGTATATCTTAACAACTTTGCAAAATGGATAACCCAGAAAAGATTCTTAGATACACATGAATTACCAAAATTGAGTCAGGAAGGGCTGGCCAAATAGCTCAGCAGATGTAAGGGCCTGCAAGCAGGTGCAGAAGCTGGGGGTTCACTCGCCAGTCTGCTGTGCCAGCCCTGCCCTGAAGCAAACTTTCTTTTTCTTTTCCTTTTTTTTTTTTTTGGTGGAACTAGGGATTGAATTCAGGCCCTTGTACTTACTAGGCAAGCAGGGTGCACTGAGACAGCCATTGAGACTGGTGCACATCTATAGTCCCTGCACTTGGGAGGCTGTAAGTAGGTGGATCACTATGAGTCTCATCTAATAGTGAGACCCAGAACACTCTGTAGATCCTTCCCTAAAATACAGAAAAAAAAAAGAAAAGAAAAAAATTGAGTCAAGAAACATTTAAGAACCTGAAAAATCAAATAATATTCAGTGGAATAAAAACAATAATAAATAGCCTATGAACTGTGAAAAGCCTGGGTTTAGACAGGTTCACTAATGAAATCTACAAAAATTCAGGGCACTTCCAACACCAGTACTCCTTAATGAAAAGGGTACTCCTAAAATCATTCCTAAAAGCTCACATTACTGTGATTTCAAAATCAGAGACATATATAACCAATCTACTGTATGAATATAGATGGAAAAAAATCTTCAACATGTTACTGGCAAACAAAATTCAGTGAGGCTTTATAAAGATCATACTTCATGATCAAGCAGTCATTATCTCAGGGATGTGAAGATAGTTTAACATACACAAGTTCATAAATGTAATACATTACATAAGCAGAAACAAGGACAAAAATCACATGATCATCTCATTAAATGCAGAGAATTCCTTTTACAAATTATGACACTTTTCATGATAAAAAAGAAAACACTGGAGAAAATAAAGATAGCATGACTTTACCTCATGTGAATGTCTTTTATGACATACCTACTGCCAAAATTATATTAAATGGGAGAAACTGGATAGCTTTTCCTCCAAAATAAGGAATAAGACATGGATATCTTTTACTACCATTCCTACTCAATGTAAGGCTCAAAGCATTCGCAGAAGCACTTGGGACCTAGATAGATAGCTCAGAAGACTGGGCACCTGCTTAGGCAAGCTCAGAGACCTGAGTTCTATCGCTGGCTCCACATGGCATGCAAGCCCCACTCCAGGGTGCCCCGGGCCAGCCACCGAAACCGGGTATGGTGTCACACAACTGTAATCCCAGAGCTGGGGAGGCTGATACCAGTAGGATCAGTACAAGTCATGGTGGCATAGTGAGACCCTGTTCAAAATGCATTTTTACAAAATAAGCAATTAGGCAAGAAAAAGAAATAAATGGATATTAATGGAATAAATCAAGCTACCACTATCTGAAAGATAATATGATCCTATATATGTTAGATCCCAAAATGTTCTAGACGTGATTCTTAGAATTAATGAGAAAATTCAGTAATGCAGTAGGACACAACACAAAAAAATCTAGTGTTCTAGCACATTAATAATAGTAATCTTACTGAGAAAGTAATTATGGAAAAATATCATTTATAATACCACCAAAAAGAAAGGACAGACTGTAGTTAACTGAAAAATAAAATTGAAGTGAACATCTATAAATGGAAAGATATCCCTTATTCATGGACAGGCAGAACCTATGGGGACAAAATTAGCACTTCCAAATTTAATGTAGAGTGTTATCAAGACCTCCATAAAAATCTCAATAGCATTCTATACAGAACTACTGAAAAAAGAAATTCTAAAATTTATATGAACCCAGATGAGAAAAAGCAATCCTGGGTTGGAACGAGAAAAGGAAGAGAAACATCACTACTCCAGACCTTAAGTTACATTATAAATCTGCTTTAAATTTTAAAAAGCATGATTTTTGACTTTAGAACCAACATGAGGATCAGTGGAACAGAATAGAAGCTACAGAAATATCCACAAGAACAACCAATTGTCTAATATTTGACAAATAGGCCAAAAATCACACACTGGAGGAAAGATAGTCTCTTTAGTAAATGGTGTTGGGAAAACTGGCTGTCCACATGCAGGATATAAAATTTATACCCCTAAGGGATGGTGCGATAGCTCAGGGGACTAAAGCACTTTCTTAGACAAGTTTAGGCAAACATAGGACCTCAGTTCAATCCCCGGCACCACTCACCACTCCAGCTCTGCCTGCAGGGTAGTCTAAGATGAGCAGAGTCTGGGCATAGTGGCTCATGCCTGTAATTACAGGGTTGGAGAGGCTGAAAGCAGGAGGATCAGCATGAGTCTGAGCTGTGCGGTGAGACCCTGTGACCACCAAATACAGTAAAAGAAAAAACCAAAAGTCTACACCCCTGTCCCTTACTTTGAACTAAACTAAACCAAACCAAAAACAAATAAAACAAAACAACAACCACAACAACAAAACACTAGATGTTAAACCAAAGAACTCAACCTACTGGAAGTCAAACAAACTGGTAAATCTCTTAAACGTCACTGGAGTAGGCTAGGACTTCTGAACAAATTCCAGTTGCAGAAGAAACAGTTTTGAGTGTTGCCAAATAAGATCATATCAAATTTAAAAGCTTCTGCACAACCAAAGAATCAATCAACGGAGTGAAAAGCAATATGTAGAATGAGCTGAGTGAAAAGACGGCATATAGACTGGGAAAAATATTTTGCCAGAGATTGCCCAGAGTGCTCATATCTGGAATTTATTAATAACTCAAAAAAATAAATCATACAAAGAAAAGACTCAATAAAAAATAGGCAAGTGAAATAAACAGACACTTAATGAAAGAAGAAATAAAACAGCTATATAAATACATTAAATACTCTGCATCAATATCCACAAAAAAAAAATGTAAATTAAAACAACACTGAAATTCCATCCAACCATAGAGAGGGCACAGGGAAAACAAAACCTTTTACAATGTTGGTGAGAACATGCACTAGTACAACCATTGTGGAATTTAGAATGGAAGCTCTTCAAAAGACTAAAAGTACAAATTCCATCAAACCCAACTTCAACTTCTAGGTACCTTCCTCAAAAGTGGGATACCTGCAGATCTATATTTCTAATAGCACAATTCATGATACCTACATCTTGGAAACGGGCCAAATATTAGCCAACAGATGAATTGATAAGAATAATGTGAGATTTAAACACATTAGTCTTCCATAAGGGATCAGTGTAAGTCATTGGTAGAAAAGCAGGTGAATCTTTTTATTATTGTTTTTTTTTTCAGTACCAGGGATCAAACTTACTTGGGACCTTGCATTTGCAAAGCAGGCAGTTATGTTGCTGAGCTATCTCCCTGGCCCCGGGTGTATCTTGAGACCAAAATATTAAGTGAAATAAGTCAGACATAAAATATTAAATGTCATAGACTTTTTCATACGTGAGAAACTCAGTAATTTAAAGAGCAAAATATAAGAAATAATAGGAAGTAGTTCATTCACAAAGTAGAAGGAGATAAAGAGATATAAAGAGGATAGAAGGATTGAAGGGATAAAGAATGCAGAAAGGAGATAGGGTGTGACGTGAACATGTGCCAGCTCCACTCCAGGAATGTAAACATTGTGCTCTATTCTGAAAACATGCAACAAAGTGGCATACCATCAGGAGATGGGGAGAAGGGGGATGGATGATAAGAAAGTGGGTAAAACATCATATAGATAGATGGATAGATAGAGATATCAAATTCCCACAAGGAATATATAGTATATATAGTTATATACTATACACACATGCTAAAATTTAAATAAAATTTTGAGAAATTAAAGATAATAATGTAGCAATATATTCAATATAATTAATAGAAATGGGCCTGCCAAATAGCTTAGTGGGTTAAAGTGCCTGTAAACAGGCACAGGGGCCAGGGCTTCTATCCCCAGGCCTACTGTGCTGGCTCTGCCCTTGGGGTAAATGATACTGGGAGTGGTGGTGCATGCCTATAATCCCAGCTCTTGGGAGGCAGTGAACAGGTGGATCACTAGGAGTCTGATCTAGTAGTGAGAGCTGAACACCCTATATACCCTTCCCCAAAATATTAAAAAAAAAAACTAGTAGATGATTGCTTCTCTCTATTCTAGGACTAAATATTATGCACATAAGAGCCATTGGTATTTCAGTAAAATATAAGTGATATACACAACTTAAACAGATAAAAATAAAGAAAATGCCATCATTAAAAACTCAAAACACATGTAGTAGCTGCTTAAGATACTTTCTAAAAGAAAAATGGATTGAATATTATTTCTTATGTTGAAACATCTATCTATCTATCTATCTATCTATCTATCCTATCTATCTATCTATCTATCTATCTATCTATCTATCTATCTATCTATCTATCTATCTAATTTGTGAAAATGCCAAAATAGCTTAAGAATCAAAATTTAATGCTCATATACAATGAATACATTTTATTTGTAATAAAGTTCTTCATGGTGGGGAATATTCTCAAATCCTCAAAGTTTTCATTTGGAAGTGAAGCTGTCAAGTTTAGTTGGAATAGTTGACCTCCAACAAAGCACCAGCCTCAAGCAAAGACTTGAACGGGTAGGCAGATATGTTTTGAATTGTTTTGTTTAGACTAATCAATCAGCTCGAGGTGCAATCAATGATTAAATATATTTGCATAGATAAATGTATATTATTTGAGGAGTTTTAAATGGGTTTTCCCAGGTGCTTTGCCAGGTGGTTCTGATTTAATGGACACAGACAGGACCTAAAAATTGAGTCATTAAAATTTATGGTGATTGGAATGCAAATAACTAAGATTTAACTTTCCTGTTTTTTGTTTGTTTTGTCTATTTTTAAACAAGTCTTACTCTGTAGTAATTCAGACTGCTCTTGAAGTCACTCTAGCTTAGGTTGTCCTGTAAGTCACTGCGAGCCTTTTGACTCAGCCTCCCAATGTGCACCACCACATTCTACAATTCTACAACTTGAACTGGTAGGCAGCAATGTTCTGAAATGTTTTGTTTAGATTAATCAATCAGCTTGGGGTGCAATCCAATGACTGAATATATTAGCACAGATAAGTGTGTATTATTTGAGGAGTTTCAAATGGGTTTTCCAAGGTGCTTTTCAAGGTGGTTCTGATTTAATGGACATAGAGAACCTGAAAGAGTAAATAAAATCTAAAAGGTATAATAGATATTGCGAAAAAGAGAGAATGTGTTCAAAGAGAAGGAAGTACTGAAATGAGGGAGAGGATAGGGTTGAGGATGATATCTATGTATGGAAGTAGGATGGCTTGGTCAATTGTACTATTGATTTTTTTTGGTCTATAGAAAGGAGCAGTTAAAGCTTTTTTTTTTTTTTTTTTCTTTTCTTAATTTCTTGTAACGTTTTTCCCAGTTCTGCATGCATATATCTGATAGTCTGGACAACTAATCTGAAGACAACACTGCACAACAGAACTTCTGTAAAATTCATATTATTTTGTTTAGTAAAATTCTGTAACAGGTATAATTTTTTATTATCATTATTTTGTACACTCTTCAAACAATAAAAAAGAAAGGCCAGCCAAATATCTCAGAAAATTAAAGTGACTGCTAGGCACACACAGTGTCAGGAATTCAGTCCCTGGCCTGCTGTGCTGGCCCCAACCCTGGGGTACGCTGAAAGGGTGAAAGAGACTGGGCGTGATGATGTGCACCTGTAATCCCAGCACTTGGGGGCTGGAAACAGGCGGATCATTATGGGTCTGTTCTACACAGTTAGACTCTGTACACCCTGTCCTAAAATACAATAAATAAACAAACAAATAAATAAATAAATAAAGCAGTAGCCTAAAAATTATGTTAACATCTATAGACAAATTTGAATAAAACATCAACAAAACAATGGCATGACATAGTCTGATATTTGGGTCCTGGTAGTAAATGGACAAAAAATGCCCAATTCTCCAAGAGAGATAAAAAAGTGGGCCACAGGAACAAGTAAGAGCTTTGCTTGAGATGCGAGATGCATTCCAATTCCTCAAGACAAATGTAATTAGTATGCATCGCAAACATAGACCTGTAAAAGTGTTTTCCACAGGCAAGGGTGTTCCTTAAACTACATAGCTTTATTACTGCTTACTTATGAATTTATTAGTGTTTTCTTAGTTTCCGAGTAATTTCTTTCCCATTAACTGGAGTAGCTTGCCCACAGGCAGGTGATGGTTTGGTGATATTTCTCATTTTAAACACACCAGCTAGCATTTTAAGATTGGCTGGCCCATGAACCGGAAGCTTTCTTGACCTTATTAGATGTACTTTGGTAACCCAAAACCTGAACATTTTTGGACACTGAGCACTGCCCACTAGGTGCCTGAATAAAAATCAAACTTTAATAAGTTCGGTGTTAATATTAAACCGAATCTGCACATGAACGTTCTCAGTAGCCCACTGGGCTCTTGAACTCCTTTTGCTGTCTCATTATCTACTGCTGATTTGTATGCGACTGTAGGACGCTGCTTTGTCTGTGTAAGACATCTTTAGCCATGTAATGTAAAAGATGTGAAATGATGCTGTAAAACATAAGACCCCACCACTACACACATGTCTATTTTCTCTTCTTTCCCTATGTATCAAATCTCATGTTTCTCATGCAAAAGCACATTCATACTATCGATATCCTAATATTAGGAAGCAGCCTGGATAGAATTGGTCTTCCTCTTCTATACACTGTTACCAAATTTGTGACCCTTCTACACTCTTTGTTTTTCAAAAATTTATAGCACATGGAGATCCAGCCTTAATCATTTGCCAATGCAAGCATATTTGAATGAATTATAATAAGTTTAACATTAATAGAAGAGAGCTGAATACAAAAATGACTGTGTACATTTACATTTACAAGCAAAGAACAGAGGTATTTCGGACACCTATCTACTAATTTCTTTCTAGGTTCATTTCTGTTTTTATGTTCTTCATGTTTGGTTAATTCTTAAAAATTTTCCAACAAAGCATGATTTGATGAGGTCCTACTGCAGCTGTCATTCATTGTACACTCAAATATTTAGACTGTTTTCTGCTTTCAGTGTATAACTATGAAGGAGCAATGTGGCCCACAGTTACCAAACAAATAAACAAACATTCCCTGAACTAAATAGCTTTGGTTCATGCTTTTGTGTATAAAAGAAATTTTAAATTGTTTCAGGTCATTTATAGAAAATCTGGAAAAAATGTTTTTCTGCGGCTCAAACATCAAAACTCTCTAATTCACAGAAGTAGGGTCCATAAGGAGCCCATTCTGGCTCTTGGGTGCGTCAGAGAGCCCTAAACACTCCTCTTCCTTCATCACTTCCTAACTTCAAACATCAGATCAAAGATCAGCCCCAAGGAAATGAAGAAAGAAAAACAGAGATGCAATAATTTAACACAGGCTGTTCAGTAAATTAAAAAAATGAAAAATCTGAATCTAGTCACTTTTTCAATGTGTTAATTGCCTGTTTTTCCAGCTAGAGTTTCCAGTGCCTTGTAGTACTGAGTGATAAACTTTTACCATTTAGCATGGACAGACATTCATTGATAAAATAATGAATAAGAGATATTAGGGTTCATTAATATCAAATTGAATTGGAGATAATTGGAGCCAGCAAAAAGCTTTTGAAAAAGGATGATTAAGACAAAACTGCCAGAATGTTCTTTTACAAAAATATCAGCAGAACTGTCTTTGGAAAAATGATTCCAGGGGAGAAGACGTGGGTCTGGGGCAGTGGAGTGGCACAGCCCAGCCAAGGCACCTTTATCTAGCAAGATCTGTTTCCATTCTCCTCTGATGGTCTCTGACAGGTGAGGTGGAAGCAGGGCAGCATGCAGGCTCTCTTTGCTTGGAAACTTCTGTCAGAGATTCTGAGCCAGGACCTCAGGCTGAGGTTGTGCTGGGAGAAAAAGGTCTCTAAATTTGACACATGCATGGTTACTTCTATGTTTTTGTAGTGTTAAACAAAGGATTTGAACACTGGCAGCAAGTGATGAATTTATAATTAACTATTTTGGAAGAGAAGACAAAAACCAATTCAAATAGAATTTTACTGCATGAAATGCACCAGCATATGAGTGAAATGAATTTTTCTTATGTCTTGGAATTATTAAGAAAGTATAGGCATAGGATATTGGTTTTTACACTTCCTATAAAATAGGCTGCATGTGCAGATAAAATAGTATGTAGAGGGATTTTTCTCTTTTTTTCTGAGAAAGTGTTTCCCATGTAGTGTAGATTGTCCTTGAACTCTATGTAGCACAGTCTGTCCTCAAGTTCATAGTGATCCTCCTGCCTCAGCATCCTGAGTGCTGGGATAACAGCTATGTGCTGCCATGCTCCACTGAGGATCAACTGTTTAATACAGCTTTCTTGGAAAATTAAAATGATTGATATTCATTAGTTAATATTTTTTCAAAACTTATGAAGTGTTAGGCATTTTAACAGACTGTAAAAAACTGTGCTCATTTTTGTCAAAATCAATAAAAAGAGAGAAACAAAATGTAGGAAAGAAGACCAGGGTTTAATTTGACATGATTTCATTAGATTTAGAGTAGAGCAAGATAAAAATCATTTTAGCTTTGTCTCTGAGTTTTTGAAGTCAAGCCACTCCTTTACAGCTGAAGCTTCTTTGAAACTGATTATCTCAGGAAGATTGAGTAAACTTGTAATCGTTAATTTTTGAATAACAAACACCTAGCAGAGGAGTTTTACACAGTGCTAGGTGGATCTGGATGACTGACCTACTGAAGAGGGAAGGCAGCCTGGGATGTGGGTGACACCAACCAATAGGCTTGTAGGACATGCAGAATGAAAAGGCAAAGAAGGAAATCTTTCATTCGCTGTCTCAGAGGATCTGGAGACTTAGCCTTTGCATTTAGCAGCCTGTCTCCAGGGTTCCAGTTCAGCTTTCCAGGGCAGGCCTTTTGGCATCTTAATACACATTCAGGCAGGACTCTGGCACACTCCAGTCTCTCAGCTTTTGACGGGATCCTCCTGCTCACCAGCTCCTCAAAGGCCCGCTGAGCTTTCTCTGTACCTCATCTTCTGCAGGTGTTCATGGTAAACCTACTTTGTAAATTATATATCTATATAGTTATTTTCTATTCAATCTCTTTCTCCATGGTATGCTAACTGATACAGAATAAGTCATTTTATTTTTCCCAGGCCATGTATTTGTTTTCTTTTATTAAAGACAGTGTTTCTCTCCATTGTCTACCTTAGCCTCAAACTTGTTATCTTCTTTGCTCAGAATCTCAAGTAGTTCAGACAATGGATGTGTAGCATTCTACTGATTTAGACTTTTTAGATGAACAAAAATTATTTAAATTCCTATCAATGACAACATGGTGATGACAGTGATATTATGTTCAAGTGTTCGAAATACATAAAATGGAGCATTTTTAGGATATATAATTTTATACAAAATTTCAAAAATTTTTATTGTCTGTGGAGAGCCATCCAAACCTCAGCCTCTGACAAAGTCACATCAAGTTTGCAGAATCTGCAGAGCAAAGCTTCCAATGAGCATGCCTCCACAAAGTGCCTGGAGATTGTTAGGCTTATGATTCACATAAAAGAGAAGTACACAATTAATCACCTAGGATAGCACAACTTAACTGAGTGTATAAAGTTCTTACAAAGGTTGACTCCATATCTCCTATCTTGCAAACCTGAAGAAAGGGCCAAGGAACATTCGGTAATATCAAGGAAGTTTAGAGTCAAGATCTTGAGGCAATAAGAAACACCCTACAGAGAAGAGTGTTTCGGAAGAGTAGAAATAGAACAGAAAGAACAATGGTTGATTAAGTTTCAATGACTACTTCTAGTTTATACTGTGTACTCATATTAATCAGCTTAACTTGTTTTTCACTCATGGATGAGAAACCATGTCTGTTAATCTTGCAAGAAGAAAGCTTGTGTAATCAATTGTGCAAACAAAGGCTACTGATTGTGCTCTGTATTGAAGAGATGTGCTTTCTTCCCTACTAATCCCACTATATTTCTCTGAGTCTTTCTTCTTTGCTGCCAGCTTTCCTTTCTCAGCAGGTTCTTGTTTCCTGGAAGCTGAGGCCGGACCTTGGCAGTTATCTGTATTTTATAGGTAAGAAAATTCATATCAGCTAGATTAGTTACCTTGAGAATAACAACATCAAAATTACAAGTACTAAAATTTATACAATTATTCTTTTGTATTTTTTAGGGAAAGGTCTACTGGGTGTTCAGGGTCTTACTACTAGATCAGAATCAGTGATTCTATGCCTGTTTACATCATCCCAAGAACTGGGATTACATGTGCATACCTCCTCCCCCGATCTCAGTTGCGTCTCAGCATGCCCTGTGTGTGGGACCAGCACAGCAGACCCTGGAATGAAACCCCTGGTCTTTGCAAGCACTGTTTGTCCAGTCCTTAATTATTTATGCTTATTCCTTTTCCACCTTCCCTTATCCAATTCACCAAGCATCTTCTGTTCTCTGTTCTTTACTTTTTAACTAAATACACCCTTTTTCTATTCTTCCAGGACTTCCTCAGGAGTTATGCATATGGCACAATAAATTTAGTTTATTAATGACAAGAATTCTATTTATTTAAATTAATTATAATACTTATTATAAAAGCTAATTATATGAGTTAGTATGCTGAAATGGATAGTTGAAATCATCAACAAACCAGTTAATTATAAATTTCAGCCAATTGAATATTCCTTCTCATTTTAAAACTAACATTTTTCAGAATTTCTGTATCTGTTGGAGAACAAGAACGATGATTGCACAGGAAACACAGCTAACTGTAATTCTCCTGTGCTATATGTAGAGTCCACATGCACGCTGTGTTTCATTCTTCTGAGTCACTTTCATTAGAGATTTCATTGTTCAAAAGTTCTTTTATTTTCATCATTTTAGTTTACTTATTAATGTCTTACTTTCCACAGTCACATAACATGAAACATGCCATCTGTGCTTCTGAAGTTCAAGCAAAACTTAAATATGTCAACTACGGTAATCGAATTATTGTTTCTTGTTTTTCTCTTCTTTCCTAGGATTCTGTTCACACTCTTCATTTATCATTTAGATGCACTTGACTAGAAAAGAACATTTTCTCCTGAATATAAGAACTATCAAAGATAAAGATAGGCTTTATCTTATCAGATGGGTCTGGATTTATCTAGTTTGAAAGTGCTGCATTTGTCCAAGCTTGTTTAGCATGGAAAATGCTCTACGGCCAGTATCAGTCAAGTTCAGCGATTCTCAATCCATGTGTTGGAACTGAGAAAAGAAAGAGCACCTCTTCAATAAACATAAGAGTTCCTTGGTAATAAAAGATTGAATAGCTTCCCACGAGATATAATTTTCAAGGACATTTACATATTAATTTGTTTAAATGTACAACCATATGCTTAAACTCATGCACACATATCTTTGTGTGTGCATGTATACTTATCAACAAATGAAACTCAGAATATCTTTTACTTAAAATTATTATAAAATACCACCCATTTCATACAGGTATCCAATGGGGGCAGCTTCCTATGGCCACATCGGGTGTAAGTTATTGTCAGTCTTTCCTCTGATAGCTGATATTGGTGCTGTTGTTCTGTCTCTCACAGGAAATGTAGTTTCTGTTCATCTATGTTCATAGGGCATATTTACATACTTTTTGACTTAATTCACTATTTATTCATAATGTGACCATAAGGCATGAAGTTAGTTCAGAACACTGAATCTGGTAACAAAGGACTATATCAGTGCGACCCTTACAAGCTTAGCCTCACCAGTGCCCCAGAGAAGGGGTTCTTGTGTCCATTTGTGCTCCAGTTAAGATATTCACATGTGAACATTTTTAAGATAAACTGAAGAATTTTTTGTTAAGCCAGATATTTTGCCTTTTTAATTATGCTTATATTGTCATCATACTATTTTTAATTGTCTTCTAGGAAATGTCCATTTTTAATGAACAGTATATCATCAGGCTCCATACTATTTGCCAATCACATGAGAAAAATTCAGTAGTCATGATTTAAATTTTCCTCTTGAAATTATGATTAAATTAGGCCCAAATTGTGTATTTTTTAAGGAAGGGTCTACACAGTGTTCAGGGTCTCACTACTAGATCGGGCTCATACTGATTCTCCTCTCTACAGTCTCCCAGGTGCTGGGACCACAGGCACGTGCTGCCACGCCAGGTCTCAATCGCCACCTCAGTGCACCCCATGGGTGGGACCAGCACAGGCCTATTTTAGTATGTTTATGTGCCTATTTCTCTGCAAATAAACTAAGGTACATATATCAGCTGGTTTACTTATTGGTTTTTCACTAAAATATATTTATACCTAAAAAGAACCCATCTGTCATATTTCCCCTATTTTACTACTTATATGTTTACTTTATATTTTTATTTGTTTTCATTCATTGCAAAATTGTGGTTTGTATATAGTAATGTTTATTTTTCTTATATAACTTTGAGATTTTTGGCAATTCTCTAACCTAAGAGACCTCTAAACTGTGACATTTATTTTTTAAATATGACATTTAATATCATTTGCATATAAGTCAAAAACTGATTTTAGTGTTCTTGCCACTCCAACCATAAATTTATATTATAGGATTATTTTCAATCTTATACTCCATGTTTGGCTTATATTCTAATTCTTTTATTTACTTTGTTTTATGTTTATCAGAGAATACAGTCTTTATTACATTTCTACCTCCTCTGATTTGGTTGTTTTCAAATGGATTGTAATATTCCATGCCACTTGACAAGAAAGGCTGTAATCTGATTTTACACTAAGAAGTTCAGTATTTCTGATAATGTGTTATTATTTTTAACTTGTTTATTTTTCCTTTAATTGGACATACTTGGATAAAACTATCTTATATGAATCAGAGTTCTTATGTATTTAGTTGCAAAGTTCTTTCTTTTTTTTGCAGAAATTCACAGGACTCATTAATTGAGCTCTGTAGGTCAGCATTGTATGTGTTGACCTACTCGCATATTTTTTTTACTAAAGAGTTAGGACTGTAAATCTGCTTGACATCAACTATTCTGTTACTTTGCAACTTACATTTTGCATTGTTTCTTGAGAAAGTATCATACAAATGACCTGCTACTGCTACCCCACAGTGCCCCAAAAGAGGTAAGGGTGTCTGTGATTCATCCCCAGTAGTGTGTGTATTCATTCTCTGCTTGGGGAAAAAAGGTGTTAATTTATTCTCTTCTGGACCCTCAGCTTTAGAAAAATCATTTTTCAGTAAAATTACATGTACTAGACTCAAAAAGTAGAAATTTAAAAATCTGCATGCTGAAGCACTCACAATTGGTAAAAATAAAATAAAATAAGTTATAAGAAATTAAAAAGGGCTGGCGAGATAGCTCAGCAGACTGAAGCACCTGCTTAGGCAGATGCAGGGACCAGAGTTTGATCTCTAGGGCATGCTGAGATGGTGACTGAGACTGGGTATGGTGGTGCATGACTGTAATCCCAGCGCTTGGGAGGTTGAAAAGGGGAGGATCACCACGAGTTATATCTGTGTAGTAAGACTCTGTAGACCCTGTAGTAAATATTTAAAAAAAAATTAAAAAGGATAAGAAAAATCTTCAAGCAACTGCTTTTTAGACCAGCAGAAATCCCCAGCACAGTTATGCAAGCCATTCTGCATATAAACATAAATATACCTCTTCCCATCACACAGTTGTCCTGTTCCTCATATACAAGGACCACATGTTCTTGTTCAGCTACTGAATTTGAGACTTTTTCCATGCCTGTGTGTACTGTCACACTTATTTATTTCCTTCACTTTTATTTCATAGATTTTTTTTCTCAGTGCTTCAAAATAAAAAGTGAATGTTCTCATTCTTTACCTTGTCCCACATTTAAATAATGTGTTCATAATCCCAATTTTGGTTACACGGTGTTCACACAAGACTCGAAGACTTGTAGTATCTCAAGTAGGAGATGAGTATGTGGCAATGGGAAAGAAAGAGTGATTTTTTGTAAATAAAAGATAGGGTCTCAGAGAACTTACTGAGTACTTCCCAGAAAAGGATAGTCATTCATATCCCATGAACTCACATTTCAGGAAAATGGGGGAAGTTTTAATTGCTATGTGCCCTGCAAATTTAGTGAAAGGGGTGTGATTTCAGTAGGCATATTCAGAGTCTAGAGATCTCCATCACAATAATACTTGTGGTACAATGTTCTCTTGAGCTCCTAGAAATTAGACAGAAATAATCTATTGTAAAGAAAGAAAAGACAAGGAAGTTTGTTTTCCAATCTTTACAAGATTATGCATGAATTTATTGATCCCTCTATCTCATATTTCTGGTATACACATGTCCATTGTTAAAGTAAATTTATGCTACTATAGATCATTTAGTTTATGGTAATTTATTATAGCAGCCACAGGAAACTAATATAAATAGCTGATTCTTTTTCTTTCATTAAATTATACATCTTTGTCTTTGTCATAGAATGTAGAAAATGCAAGAACAATACAGAAAGTGTTTTATCTCATCATTAACAGAAAGGATATTTAGTATATTATGAAGCATCACTTCAAAACAAATTCACATCTATCTAATTATCTATTAATCCAATATTTTTGAGAATATTCTAGAATATTCTTCAAGGGGCATGATGGGAGAAAATAATCTAAGTTTCTTGCCTTGAAGCATTTATATTCTATTAGCTATCACTACATAGAAGTTGATCAAAATAATGCAATTGAATTTTAAAGAAATTCATTTTTAAAATCCTTTGATGAAATAAGATTAATATGTAGGGGAAAAATCTTTTGAGAGCAAGCACAACAGCACCATATGTCTCTCTTCTTAGTTATCAAGGACTTCTGAAGGTCTAATCAATTTAATGTGTACCTCTGTTTCTCTCAATACTCCTTGTGTAGAAGTTGAATGATTTTTTCCATTATTTCCTAATAAAATACAAGGTCTCCAGAAAGACACAATGCAAAAAAATAAAAAGAGGCAGCTGACAATTTAATGTCAGAATAGATGAAAATAAATCTTTAATAGTGTGACTAAGTGTAAGGGTATGAGGTTATTAGAAAAATATTGAACTAAGAGTTTTTCAAGGAGTATTTTAAGCTTTTCTTTCTTTTTTATTCATGCCAAGCAACCTCGGGCAATTGAGACTCAAGAGGTTCTATGGTATGAACTGTTAGGCCATAACTTAGTGAACTAAAGCACAGCATATGGCAATTAGTGGCATGTGGTTTCCTTTAAGCGATTCATTTGGCATGTGTCGCAGGAGCGTCTAAAATGCTTCAGTTTATCGTAATTTGGTACAATGGAGGGTTCCGCAAAGCATTCCAACTCTACCATTCTTCTGATGGCACAAAATTAGAAGTGTACATTTCAAACTAAACATAGGAAAGATCCAGGGAAGACCTAGTAGTACAAGAAAAGTTTTCAAGTTTCAGAGGTACTGAAGGAGATCTTCTGAACCTTTATCTCTTCATGTTTATATTATTTGAATTTTCAGTTGTGGTTCTTGATTCTTACAGCTTTAGAGGGACTCAGTGGCATGGGTTGTTCTATATTTAAATTGAAGATTTTAAAACTTTTAACCCTTGTAAAAACACTGTCTAGCAAAACCCATAAGATATCTCCAGGACATTGAATGAAATTCAAAGTGAAATAACTGCTTTAAAAAGAATCATTTCAGCCGGGTGTGGTGGCACGTGCCTGTAATCCCAGCACCCGGGAGGCTGAGGCAGGAGGATTGTTGTGAGTTCGAGACCAGCGTGAGCTACGAAGTGAGTTTGAGGCCAGCCTGAACTGCACAGTGAGACCCTGTCTCAAAAACAAGACAAAAAAAAAAAAAAAAAATCATTCCCTGCATTTTTGGCTAAAAAGTTGCCTTTACTTCATAAAATCTCATAGAATACTGTGTGTTCCTCTAGAGCTTATGCCAGTATTGCGATGATATTTATTTGTGTGCTTTTAAAACAAAACTTGGTAATTGAGTTTTACCTTGTTAATTTCAAAAACAAGCACATAAATAGATGCAGTGAAGGAAAATTGTATTCTCTAAGCATGGCTGTTTCTAACTTAAAAACATAGTAGTTAAACTGAAACAGAAGCTTTTATCATAATTTTTATTCTGTCTTATTATTAATTAATGGAAATGATAATAATGTTTTGTGTATTTGTTAAACTAGATATGGTGGTTCACTTTCATGGCTATTCTTTTCATCCTTACAGAGCCTTTCTAAGGAGGTATTATTACCAGGTTATTTGTTTGTGATGTTTGCATCTGTAGCTATCCTCCATTGCATATGACTGCTTCCTTAAACTATAAGCTTTAAATTTATAAAATTTGTTCATTTGGCTATTTTATTTAATAAGGAGTATTATACCAACATAACATATGAAAAGAATAAGATGATAAAGTGCTGTGTGTGTATACATAACTGCTTTTAGCTAGTTGATGGCCTTATTTCTTAACTTCAGTCAGAAAATAAAATTACTTACATGCCTCAAATGAAATTGTAAACACAGAAGAATCATTTATATTTATGGTACTCACAAACAGTGCCTATGCTTCTTATTTCAGTTCTTAGTTTGGGAAGCCGTCTTGCATAATAATCATACTGTGAGTGCAATCCTCCCAAGTCTTTTGGTTCCCATTAGTTATTATTGATGCAAGATTTTTGCTATTTTTTATCTGCAAGGTTGATTTTGAAAGAAAAAAACATGCTTTAAAGGTGTTCCAATGCAGTTATATGACCACATTTATCTAATCTAAAATGCCTTAGACACTCATTAATCTTTAAGGCTTTAGAGGTTTATGCTATCTGCTTGTATTCTTGTCATTATGTACTGTATATTTATAATATATTTCTTTGAATTTAGTTATAAATTGCAATAATCTAGGGTACACACAAATACGATTTCTAACCTTCCAGAAGGATAAATCATATTTTTACTATATTTTAGTGAAAATGTATATTGAGGTTTTCAGTACGATATTGTTTTTCAAGAACAAAATATATAGAAGGGACAGAGAAGAAAAATTGTAAATACACATGTATTATGAAATATAAATATATCATAAATATTTAATGTAAGTATATGTGTATGTATCCCAGTATATTTGTATATGTAAACCTACTTCCAGTGTGAAATGAATACTTACTTTTATTTTTTAGAAAATTGGAAGTTACATTTCCCTTAAGTCTTTAAATTGTAGTCTCTAAAGGATCAAAATTTAATTTTATTTAAATTTAGCTTAATTAGATCCCTATATCCAGGTAAGATATTGAAAACAAATAAATGGCTATTATGTGCTCAGAAAGGTACTGTGGTGATTAAATATAAGATACAGCCTCAGGCAAGAAATCAACTGGGGAGGCAGGACTAATACCTGCAATCTTCTTAGCACTACCACCAAGGAAAAATAAAAGCTAAGTTTAACTAATTGCTTCCTATGTGAAAGATCCATGGCTAAATATGTACCTACTATCATGCCACAAGATTATCATGACAATAAGGGAAAACATTTCATAAAGACTCGGGAGAAAATGAAAAGACTCCATTTTAAGAAGGGTTGAGGTGAGAGAAGTAAGAGGGACCTAGCAGACAAAAGCAAAGAGGCGAAGAGACGATTCGGACCCTGTCCTTGGATGCATTCCCCGTGGTGTCATGTATAGTACAATGAGAATGATGTCATATGGAATGCTTCCAGTGTTTCTGTGGTTTACCAGAATGACAGGGTGAAGGAGTGAAATCCTCATTACAACAAAAGGGAACTCATGGTGGCTTGGTATAAGATCATAGTATTTGGAACACATAAAACACATCAAGGAATTGAGGACTTTTGCTTAACTTGACTACTTAGGAAAGAAGGAGTTGAAAACTCCTTCAAATTTTTCCCAGATATATAGTGTTTAGGCATTCACATGGATGTATTCGTTTCTAAATAATATGCACTAAGGTGCATAACTGAAACAAAACTGAACACAATTTTAATAAATCAATAAATTTAAATGTGACAATGCAGAGGCTATTGTGATCATGATTCAAATAGACAATTCTAATATGTGTGTGTGTGTGTGTATCTGAGGTGGTGTGTGTATGTGTGTGTGTGTCATAGTTTTCTCATTGCTGAGACAAAACACATAGCACACAAAAAGAAGGAAAGTTTTTATTTTGGCTCAGGGTTTGTAGAGGTAGTTCGCAGCGGCTGTCTCCAAGGCAGGGCAGCAGAAAACAGTAAAAACACTTCACGGCAGGCAGAAGCAGCAAAACAGCAAACAGAGAGTGTCGTGGTTTGGGATTTTTGCAAGGGGAAGAATCCAATATAGGGCACATTTTGTAAGATTATTTCTTAATCATCCAAATAATCACATACAAGCCTGCAGGAAACCTACTGACACACTCAAGACTAAATAATCTGACTGAGGTCTTGGATCCTAATATCCTGCACAACTCCAGTGAAATCCTAGAGCCCATAAGAATGCCTGTCACAAGTCCAATGGGAGGCCTGGAGTCTAGGACAATGTCTTCTATAGGCCTGTTCCATGATCTGCATTGGAAAGGCCCAAAGGTCAGTAGTGGAAGCTACAAAGTCTATGCCAGCAGCATTAAGGACCCGTGCTAACAGGCTGAGCGATCTGAACTGGAGCTAGGGAACAGCACTCAAGATAACACCAGAACTCCCCTGACAAGTACCACAGCCATCCTCAGCACTAGTGCAGTCCTGAGCACCTCCAGGGATGAGGAGTGCCAAGTTCCCATCAGGAAAGCCAGCGTGACAAGCTTCACCAGGAGGCTGAGCAGTTCACCATTTTCCCCTCCGGAGCCAGTCAGCCATACCCAAAATTAAGATTAGCGCTCCTCCAAAATGCATGCAGCTGTTCTCAGTGCCAATGAGATTCTGAGCTCTTTTTCCACCAAAAAGAGTCAAATTCTTCAGAAAAGCAGGAATGACAAGGTCCTCCAGCAAAATAACCCAAGAGAACCAGCAGCTTTCAATAGCTCCAACAGCTTCTGCAAACAGCATCCCTGTGTACCAACAGCTTTTCTTATTCTCCCTCTGCTGCTGCTGGCAGCAACCCTCAGTGGGCCTCCCACTCCCAACACCGTGCTAGTTCCCTTCAGCTGGGCACGATAACAGTCCACTACAGAGAGATGGCAAAGCGGCAGCAGCACCCTGCCTCTCTCCCTTCTTTCTTCCAGGCATCCTGCCTTTGCGTGATGCTGCTCACACTCAGGGGGACCTCCCCAGATTCTATAAAACAGATCTGTGCCATTCAATGAGGAAATGAATTCAGGCATTACACGCCCTTAATTCTAGTGTCACACACTTAATCTATGCATTACACAGTCTAGCAGCAGCCAGCTCTGAAAATCTCCACCCGTGACCACACAAGGCTTGAGGGTATATCTAGAAATAAGCCATAACAGTGTGTGTGTGTGTGTGTGTGTGTGTGTGTGTGTGTGTGCATGTGTGTGTGGTGTGCATGTGTGTGTGTGTGTAAAATGGAAGAAATAATAGAAATCACAAACATATATATGAAGGATATTTTAGGAAGAGAAAGCCTGGAAAAGCTTAAATATGTCCACACAACTTTGAGATGGAAGAAAAACAGGAATAGTGACAATCAACTAAATTTCCCAGTCTAGGGATGCAGAAGGCAGGCCAAGAAAATGGAAGCAATGTTTGCTGTTGTTCACCTTTCCTTGTTTCCTCCATGTGCCTTAAACATACATCAACTCATTTAATATTTTCAAATGAAAGGTTTTCTTTGACTAAGTCCTTATGTATTAAACATTTGCAAACATTATTTATGGGAAAACATTCTTATGTGCTATTTATTTTAATAGAATTGGAGCTGAGTTTACCAAATGTACAGTTTGAAATTCCTTGCTTCGTGTACACCCTTCTCTGTATATGTGCAAGTAGCAGGCACACACTTATTGACCAAAGTTTTGCCCAGTTCTTTCCAGTTATGCGGGAAGCATGTTACATCCATGGGAACTTTCTGCAAGGGCAGCGCTGACCGCCAGGATTTGCTGAGAAGCATCGTGGTAAGGAGGCAATGTAACTAGAATGTTGCCTCAGAGTTTTTCTCACGCTGTTCTACTATAAACATGGTTCGGTATGGTGTTTTTAATTCTTCTGGGAAGATATCCACAAAGGAAATGGATGGATCAAATGAAATCTCTAATTCTAGCTTTATGAAGAATCTCTACATTGATTTTTATGTATTTTTTTCTGTACTTGGGATAAAACTCAGGACCTTGTGCTTGCCAGGCAGGTGTTTATGTCACTGAGCTATCTCCCCTTCTCTCCATGCTGATTTATACAATAGTTACATCTGTCTACATTTCCACCTGCACTGTAGAAGTTTTCACAATGTGTAATAGGTAAATCTTGGAAACAAACAAAATTTCTCATCAATCAAAGAATGGAAAACATATATGATTTTTCAAAAATATAATAGAGCACTACTCAGTCACGAAGGGTGAGCTTGAGACATTTCCAGGTGTGCCTTGACACCATATTCTTAAGTGAAATAAATGGGACACATATGTGTAAAAATCACATCATTTCCCTGGTAGAAGACATCAAATGTACAAATGAGGAGCAAAGTGTTTGTAAGGTATTGTGAAATAGGAAGTAAGTTTTCAAAAGAAGGGGAACCCAGGGTTGATCAGATAGCTCAGTGGACTAAAGTGCCTGTTTAGGCAAAGCACAGCAGCTGGGATTCAATTTACCGGTGTTCTGTGTCAGTCTCACCCCTGGAGGCCTGCTGAGATGACCACTGAGACTGAGTACGGTAGCACACATCTGTAATCCCAGCGCTTGGGAGGCTGGAAACAGGAGGATCACTACGAGTGTAATATACATAGTGAGACCCTGTAGACCCTGACCTAAATACAGAAAATAGAAGAATAAAAGAGAATCTGGGGAGGAGGGAAAGCAAGGAAAGGGAGAAAAAAATGGTAAATCCATACTCTTAAATGAAATAAATCAGATGCACATGTTTAAAAACCACACTGGTGGGATGTGGAGATAGCTCAGTGCAATAAGCGCTCATCTAGTAAGTACAAGGTCCTGAGTTTGATCCCTGGTACCACCAAAATTATAATTGTTCTCACCCCAATTTGAAGACTACATTTCTTTTGTTCCAACTGAACAGCTATTATGACTTGTCCTTCCTACAGTTTTCAGTAAAAGCCATGCACTTTCTTCTGAAGATATATTCCTTGGATTAAGATTCACTCACTCGTGTTTCTAAAGTAGGTTTTTTTTTTTCTTTTTCTTTTTTTTTTAATTACTATACACTTGGGCTGGCAAAATAGCTCAGTGGTCTAAGCACCTTCCTGGCAAGGATAAAGACCCAGGTTCAATCCCTGGCATTGCATGTTGTGGTGGGCCCTTGCCAAGCTGGCCACAGAAACAGGTATGGTGACACACCTGTAATCCCTGGATTAGGGAGGCTGAGACAGGAGGATTACTATAAGTCAGAGCTGCATAGCAAGAGCCAGTACCAAATATAGATAGCAGTGTGTAGTACTATGGCCATGCTTGGAATTCATATCATTCTGGTCTTCTAAAAGCATACTGCTTTTAATGTCATATCAATTACTGCTAAACTCTCTCTCAAGTAAATGTTTGTTTAAAAAAAAGCTAATAAATGAAAATAAAAGACAAGAAAAAACTGTCATAGGATAGTGCTGCTACACTGTTGTATATGGTTAGATTTCTAAATTTCTGTGTAAAAATTTATAATTGTTTATTTCTATTTTTTACTACTTATTTATTTTTTACATTCTGTATGGATTTAAAGTTTGGCATATCAATGATTGATGGAAAATACCTATTCCGTGTTATGTCTAAGGCATTTGATATTTAGACAAATATTGATGCTAAGCTCAGCAACCTATGTTTTGGATAATAATAACATTAAACTTCTCTTCTTGAGGGTCAATAACTTAAATTTGCAGACCAAAAATATTAGAGAAAAATAAGGGCTACAAGGATAGCCAACATTCTGGCCCTAGCCCTTCACGGTCAGTGAGGACTCAGGGCATAAGAGACTCTGTACTGTAATGTCTTGTAACTCAGTGGTATCCCAAATTTTCCAAATACATAAATTTAAAAATAAAACAAAATAAAATAAAAATACTATCCTACAGAATATTCAAATTTATTTTTATTTTATTTTTCCATAATATTTTGCTCATTTCATCTTGAGTATTTATGAGACTTTCCCCCAAAATTTAAACTATATGTACTTTTGCATAATATATATCATGTATACATATGTATATATGTATATCACATTGTATCATATATGTGATATATATGTATATATATATATATCTTTATATGTACATGTATTCATCCTACTTTATTTACATTGAGTTTCTCTTCTATATATGAGAGGTTTAGACTCTCTTTAGGTCAGCAAACTTTCTTCTACATTATCACAGAATATTACTTCTATGTCAAGCCATGTGTCCTTTAATTTCAAAATAAACAAAAATTTATCATATTATGCATCAGCTATCTCTTCTCCAAAGCTAGTTTTCAAAGCTATTTCCAAAGCTATCTAAATGTTTTCAACTATTTTTTTTCAGTGCCTCTTCTGCACAGAATTAAGCAGAATTATTGAAGGAGAAAGGTTGAGAATTAGTTTTATGAAATATGTTTTCAAAGGCCCCACAACACTAATTTAATATGTTGTGTTTATTCTTTTTATGGTAATCAACATTTCAAAATTAGTGTTATTTCCTTTCTCACAACTCTTCGCTTCTGCCACTTTAATTTTAAGCTTTCCATAAAGTCTTTGTTTTAATCTTCTAACTTTTATTTCATTAAGTGAATGTTTTCAGTCATTCTCCTCCCACTCAAATACCAATCATGGATAAAGTATATCTAATCCATGTGCTTGCCTTTTGTGCTCGTTGGCCTTTTCTGAGCTGCCCAGTGAGTTCTCCCCAGAGAAGCAGACCCTAAACACTGACTGAGGGAGCTGGCTCGGACCAGGCATCTGAGTTCAGCCTTGGGCTACCACTTACTATCTATGTGGCTGTGAAAGCTTCCTCATTTGTCTTCTGCCCTAGCTACCTTACTTATCAAAGAGAAATAACAGTGTCACTTGTAGAACTGCAACAGCGATATGGCACATGTAGCGGACTAGAACCATTACAAGACATAAGATACTCAACCAACGTGAACTCTTGTGGCTCTCAGTTAATAAACAATTGATGGTTAATGCTGATTTTCAAAGTGTCATTTCTGTGATCCATTAGCCTAACTGACATAGAGGAGCGTCTGGTATTAATCAGGAGATTTTGCAAGAAATCCCTGATATGCTCTTCACTTACATTGGTGTCCTTATTAAGTAATAAAAATGTCAGAGAGATTTTTAGGCATAGAAACTGACTCTTACACATTCTTGCTTATAATTCTTTTCAAGCTCATCTCCTAAAGTATTCCTGGTGCTGAGAAAAGCAAATCTTTATAAAGTCAAGCCCCAAGTGCATGCTTTTCCTCTTTTTTTTTTTTTTTTTTTTTTTTTTTTTTTTTTTTTTTTTTTTTTGCCTTTTTTTTTGAGACAGGGTCTCACTATGCAGTTCAGGCTGGCCTTGAACTCACTTTGTAGCTCAGGCTGGTCTCAAACTCACAACAATCCTCCTGCCTCAGCCTCCCAGTGCTGGGATTACAGGCCTGCGCCACCACGCCCGGCTTTTTTTTTTTTTTTTTTTTTGGCAGAACCAGGGATTGAACTCAGGCCCTTGCACTTGCCAGGGAAGTGCTCATTCCACTGAGCCATCTCCCTGGCCCCTGCTTTTCCTCTTTTATGAAGTGCTTTCGATCAAATCTGCTCTCTGCAAATTTTGCGCTCTGCCATTCCTGCTGTAATTCCTAATCACTA
>PVKA01024519.1:16244-34224 GCA_004027165.1 Ctenomys sociabilis | reverse complement strand
GAGAGAGAGAGAGAGAGAGAGAGAGAGAGAGAGAGAGAGAGAGAGAGATTTTGGCTTACAGTTTAGATGCTGAGTCCAGGTGCATGGTATCAGTGATAGCAACATCTGTCAGGCTTGTGGTGAGGCCCTTGTGCTGCTTTAAGAGTGGACAGCACAACAGCAAACAGGTATGTGGAAGAGATAAAAGAGGGCCAGACTCCCGCAATAGCCAACCCATTTCCCAAAGAAAAGCATTGAAACATTCATGAGGGCTCTGCCTGTCCCCATACCTCAAACACCTCCTTCTGGGCCCCCCTTCCCAACACTACTGCAAAGTTTCTAATACATGGACTTCTGGGGAACACACTCAAAACATAGTGGGGGGACAGGAGACAGAGACACCAGGATTTGCAGAGGGCACTGCTGTTTAGGGGATATGGACATGACCTCACCAGCAGGCCCCAAAGGACATTTAAGCCACTTTCTGCTGTCCCTATCAATCCTAATACTTAAGTTTCCTTTCAGTCAGGACTCACTCCTGCATCTAATCATCCACACAGATCTCTGGGACAACCCAGAAACACCTCTCAGATGGCCCAGAGCTCTGTCTTACACCTTAATGGGGAATAAGCTACACCTCCTAGTCTAGCCTCACTGCAGTCCTACTGCCTCCCTGTGACAGTCATGGGGGCATGAAAGGAGAAGAAAAACCTGGGCTTCCTCCTCAAGCATGATCTCTTGTTACAAGGACAGTGGGGAAGTATGTCCAGGGAGATGGAAATGTGCATTCTGGTGAGCAGAGTCTGCCTTTGGCACGGGTCACTTCCTTTCTCCCTGCTTGGACAGCAAACAACATCTGGCTCTGAGAAGTCCAAGAAGTGCCCTGGCACTGGGCTACATGCAGCCCTCCCCAAGACATTCCCTCTAATTCTGATGTTCCCAGTAGACATCTCAGACCATGTGCAAAGCCCCCAGATGGCCTACAGCAACCATCATGTCTTGTTCTGGCCCCAGCTTACCAGGTCACTGCTGCTGCTCAAGGGAATCACAACCCATTTCTTGCTCAGGTTACAGCTTGCTCAGATCATATACCCTAAATACTAACAACTTAAGCCCTGGGCAGGGAGGGCTGCTGCCTCAGGTCTGAGAGCCTATGCATGCAGCCTACCCTGAAAAGGGGAAAGCTGCCCAAGGCTGTAGGCTGTGATTTTGTCAGGCCTGGACTTCTGGCTTTTCTGCCTTTTTGCTTCAGAAGGACTTCAGAAAATGGGCAGCCTGTCTTCACAACTGACAGACCCATTTTCTCTGTGAAACCACTCAGACACATTTGCTCAAATACCAGGTCTCCCAAGCACATGCTGGCATTTAGAAAATCCTTGACAGGGATGGATAATTGTACACTGGAAATTGCTTGCCAAAAGCTTTTAAATCTAAAGTACATTGTCTTGTTGTCTTTCCAAGACTCTGAAATCTCACCTGTCTTCACTAAATGAAATTTTGGAGGCAAAAGGGTTGCATTAAGCCCGTATGATAATGTCTCCTCATACCTATATTGGAACCTTGGGAATTCAGACATGCTCATTCAGATGGTCAAAGTTTGAAACAGAAACAAGGCAAGAGGTTAGTGTTTGGTTTTATTCAAAGCTAAACAGCTGTAGCCCACCCAGCCTCCACAGGCTTTGTGAAAAAAAAAAAAAAAGCTAGCTATTCTCTTAGCTCCTACTGTCAATTCAGAAAGAGGCCACTCACTTCACCCTAAAGGCTAAAACAACTTTGAATCAAAAAACATTAATGTTCAATGTACTCTTCAATCCAATCCCCTCATTTTCTGGGTGAAGAAAAGAAGGTCTTAGCAGTACAGCTAGGGGACGGCAGACCAAGAACCAGAACCCAGACTTGAACACCCTTTATCAGTGTTGTTCAGGCAATGAGCCACTACCTAGGGGTGCTCATTTGCTGAGCCACAGAAGAGTGAAGGTAGTCCCTTCAGGACCATGTGACAGGAAGGGAAAGCTCTCTGAGCATGAAAAACAATGTGGAGAAGCAGAAAGCAAACAGGCATGGTCAACATTGTGGCAGATCAGGCTGGAGAGGCACCAATGATTCAACCTCTTGAAATAGAGATGAATAAGAAAACAATAACCACAGCAGCAAAAGTCATATGAACCAAAAAGTCTATTAAGCCTTCAGAATCTGACCTTATCCTGTCTTTGCCTGTGTCTTTCCTCTGGGATTAGTGCTGGATCACTTAACCACAAGGGGCACCTCTTTTCTCCTGGCCTAGCCACATACTCACCTGTCTCTGGCACCTCAGATTAACCATGTTCAGAACCAGCTCCTTAGCCTCTTTTGTATATCTGTTCCTCTTCTCTCAGAGGAGCTCCACCCCCATAACTCTATATCCAGTGCCCAAGCCAGAAACTTGGGTGTTGCCCTGGACTCTATCTTCTCTGTTTCAATGGCCATGGCAGTTTATGATCTCCAAGGGCCTTAAATTCTATCTGTCATGCAGCCCAGAACTGGCTTGCTTCTTTTCATACCTCCTGACCCTCTCCCAGTCAGGTTCATTTTGTGGCAATTTCTCCATACAGTAGTCAGAGTGTTCTTCCTCAGGTATGAGTTGGCCATCTTTCTACCCTTAATTTTTTTTTTCTTCTGGCTCCCCACTGCTCTTAGACTCTGGTAACAAATCAACCAAGGCTTTCCCTAACTGAGCTGCTGCTTCATCTGATGCCACCACTCCTCCCTCGAATCTCCCACTGTCCCTTCTCTACACAATATACTCACTGCCACCACTCAGAACAGCTTCTCCTTCCTTGGCAGGCTGCTATAAACATGGGTATGCATGTGTCCCTACACTAGGATATCTATAATTCTTTCAGGAATATACTTAGGAGAGGTATATCTTGGTCAAATGGAATTTCTGTTTTTTGGTTGAAGGATTTCTGTATTGATTTCCATAAGCTGTACTAGTTTGCATTCTTACCAATAGTGGAGAAGGATTCCTTCTCCCCCTCATCCTCATTAGCATTTGTTGTATTTTGTGTTCTTTATGATAGCCACTCTGACTGAGGTAAGATGAACTCTCACTTGTTTTGATTCGCATTTTGCTAGTGACTAAAGATAAGGAACACTTTTCATGTACTTATTGACCATTTGTACTTCTGCTTTTGAGAAGTGTCTATTCATAACATTAGCCCATTTATTGATTGGGTTGTCTTTTTGGCCATTCCAGTTTTTATACAGCTGGTGACTTGTCATATGGGTTTCAGTTCTCATGTCATGGGAATACCCCTTTCTGAGAGTCATTCCTGACCATGGAGTTTCCTGACCCAGCCACTTTTCCGTAACACTCGTCTACCTGTTTTCATCAGAACCTTATCTCCATCTGACATTTTCTTGCTCGTTTCTCTGTCCAACTTGACTGCAACATTGTTGACAGCTAGGTCAATTTATGTCTTCGCCAATGTGTCTCAGGCTAGCCTCCAACATGGAAGAGGCTCAGGAAATGTTGGCCAATGGAGTGTGCAAGTGTGACATCCATATCTCTCCTGGCCATTACCTAGGCCATTTGGCTTAGATTTCTAGGTCCATTTTTGCTCTAAAATGCTTTCATTAAAGGACTTGGGCCACCAATTAGTTGGACTCTGACTCTTAAAGACTCAAAGAGGCTAATAAAACAAAACCTGAATTCTCTTTTCTACAGTACCTTCAGGTTGTCTTTTAGCTGTTGATAAAGCTAAAGTCAGTTTACCTCTTGAAGTTTTCTGTTTATAAGTAGGACTAAACAATCAAGCCTCTTTTATTTAAATAGTCTGAGGACTGGTTCATGAGCAAGGTTAAGCTATTCATGCTTGATAGATAACTCAAATCCTACTGTTATTCATTTTCTTAATCATTCAACATGTATGTGGCAGGTGTTGGACAGAACGCTAGGGAAAAACACTAAGCCAACTTGAAGTGGTTCCTTCCCTCTGAGACATACAGCCTATAAGGGAAGACAGTTAAGATCATGAGCTAGACATTACCAACTAGTGAAGCAGGAAGTCAGCTGTAGACACATGATCAGTGGTAAGGGCTCACCATGGGAGATGTGGATGGGGTTAGGAAACACTTCTCAGAGAGAAAAATAAAGTTATATTCTAAAATCTTTGGTAATTTGTATGGATATTTGTGTCTTCCCCTCACTCTTCTTGGGAAGCTACTTGCTAAAATGATCAGTTTTTACTACATGAAACTGTCCATGCTTGCATCTGCCCCAGATAAAAGGCTGACTCAAACCAGAAAATCACATAACCATGTGGCTTAATTAGACATGGTGATCAAAGAGCCACATGGCTCATTGGTTACGCATTTTCATGACCTACTGTTCAACACCAGCAATGTGCTCTGTGTGCCCCCCTGAAACTTGTAGAATATGTATGAGAGTACTGATTCTCTACCACATCTAAAAGAATATTAGTTCGGGTAGGCTAACTGGCATAACAAACAACTCCCAAATCTCACTGGCTTTAGACAACAGAGGTCAATTTCTTGCTTATGTCACACCCAAGGCCAATCAACTAAAATGCGCTACTTCATGCAGTCGTTCAGAGAACTAGGTTCCTTCTATCTTGTGATCCTGCTGCTTTTCCTCTGGGATCTGGGCTTCTCCCCAGAATTCTCCACAACTAGCTATCAGGCAAATAAAAAGGGAGTATATGGAGGAGTAGAAAGAAAGATTTTAAGGTCAGGGCTAAGAGTGGACTCCATTACTTCTGCTCACATCCCATTGGTTTTTATTCAGTCACAGAGTACCAATAAACTTCAAGGAATGCTGGGAAATGTAGTTTGTATGTCCAGGATTTAAAAAATGGGGTGGTATTTTCTCTGCCACAGGGTCAACAACAGAATGATAAAGTCCAGAATGCATAAATTTAGTGAAAACAAAGTGGTGGTATTTTGTGAACCAAATAGCCAATAGTCAAACTTTCTGATCACAATTAAACCATAAGCTAAGTCTTAAGTAACTGACTCTCTTTTTGGTGGAACCAGGGATTGAAGTCAGGCCCTTGTACTTACCAGGGAAACGCTTATAATAACTGACTTTTTAATTGATGAATTAATCTTGTTTACTTAGTCATAGCATTTCTCCCCCCAGGTGACAATCAGAAGTAGTTATTGATTAATAAAAACAAATTCTCCATCTAATGCAGTACGTGTAACTCTGAAAATGTTCAAGTATATAAAATTAGTGAAAGAAACTAATGCTGGTCCATAGTCTCAAGAGCCTTTATGACTCTGTATCTAATCACTTACTCAGGGGATATTTATTAAATATGTCAAGAAATATTTAAGTCTGCATACTACATGTCTATATTCCAAAGTGAACACATAGAAAGCCTTAGTTTTTCCACTGAAAAGACCCCAGCACAAATAAACATGCTTAAATATGTGTGGCTTTCTGATATTTATTTGTACTTAGAGAAATAAAAGTTTGCAGAGGGCCTTGCAGTTTTTTTATGAAAATTGCTCTATAAGCACAAAGCATGATTTGATTTGTCTGAACAAAATAATGGAGCAAGGTGAAAGACTAGAGATTCTGGGAAGAAGCCAAGAATTAATGATGTGGATTTGGCTGTAACCGTGCCCAAGAATGTTTCATAATGGTGGTACTGTGCTCACTTCAAAAGTAATAATGATTAAATATCCTGAGTCCTTATATATCATCAACCCCCAAACAAAGCCAAAAACAGAGAGATCCAAGGGCAAGAAATATGTCAGCACCACACTGTCACAGATCACAAATCCAGACCACCCTCAGGATGGTTATTTGGATATGTAATGAAATAATTGACAAAAGCCATTCTGAGGGCCGCGACCCAAATGTGTCAGCAGATCTGAATGTCTAAAGTTCATGTAGCTTGGTAGCACAGAGGCCCGCACACATTTTTCACATTAGGGAACAGATGGAAGCTGTAATTCCCGCCATAGCTGAGGGATGCCTTGCACCCAATAGCAGCAGATAATAAGCTCATTTGGGGAGAAACTTGCCACTTCCATCCAAGAGCTCAGTGAGCTGCTGCTGAAGTACTCATCCAACTGTGGACAGCATACTTCCCAGAGGGAAAGAAGAGAATCTGCACCTGTTTTAAAACCCTTCAGGGTCTAGAGTCATGTCAATTTCTCCCTAGGCCTCAAATCTCACATCAGAGCTGGCTGTGGAGCCTCGCCTGGTCCTCACAGCATTCTGGGGAAATTGATTACTAACCCTGGTTTCCTATTATAAGTAAATAATGTTGAGTGCCTTGATGGTTTTGCATGAGACATAGACTAGATACAGGCTTAGGTGACACTTCATTTTCATTTATTCTAGAACATTTTTGGCCTAAACTTTTCAAGTTTTAAATTGGTCTCTGGGGTACCATTCAATGGGAACTACTTTGAATTTAGAAAATTCTCCACATATTTGATCACTCAAAAGCACCAAAAGTTCAAGTATGTTACAATGTGACCAAAAGTCATGAGCATCTAAACACATGGCATCTTGGTGCTACAGATAAAGAAACATGATTCCTGTGCTGTGAGACCCTGGTGCAGACCTTGGCTGCGGAGAGAAGCCCAGGTCAGTGTGGTTGTGTGGGGCAGCTGAGGTGCAGGCGCAGACCCCAGTGGACAAGGCAGCTTAGCCAATAGACCTGAGAATTACACAGGCCATTTCGTTCCTGGGCTTGCAAGCACTTTGTCAACAGAATCCTATTTCCTTTCACAACAGCCCCAGGAAGCCAGCAGCAGGTCACCTTTCCATGAAGAAGTTAGTGGCACGGCTGGGGGAAAGGCAGCCTGCTAATTGGAGTTCTCTAATAACTCTCCCCATAATACTTTCTTTTCCTTTTAAAATTAAGTTGTGGAGGCAGAGAAATGCGCTAACTGCTACTTACTCAGCCACATGTGGCCACTGGGCATTTGAAATAAGCTTAGTGCACCTAAAGAATGAAATCATAAAATGTTACTTATTTTCAATTAATGAAAAATTAAGACTTAAAAAGGAATTAAATTTAGTTATTGGAAGATTTTTTAATATGTGTAGAAGAATGTAAATATATGCATCCACCTTTAGGACCATAGATTTTATGAAATCTAAATAGGAATCCGGTATTTCAGATAAAAATGTGGCATTTGAATGTACCATAAGTGTACAATGGATTTTAAAGACTTAGTATAAAATGTATGAAGCATGTCTTTAATAATTTCTAAATATTTTGCATTTTGAAATGGTAATTTTTAATGTATTGGGCTAAATAAAGTATATGATTAAAATGAATTTTATTTTTTTACTTTTGTACCTTGAATAGTAGTAAATTTAAAATGACATTTGTAATTTATATTGTACAAGGAGTGATTGAAAAATATGCTGAATGTTGAAATTTAACAAAGTTTATTCTGTGAATAACATTGCCATCAGTCCCCCTCAAAATATTCCCCCTCCCTTCCAGCCTTTATCCTTGCCACTTCTGAAGCAGTTCTGGAAGTCCTCTTTTGTAAGGGTCTTTAGGTGCACTATCATGGCTGCCTCTATGCGTGGTCTGAATTGATTGAAAACATTTGCCTTCCACAGTCATTTCAGATTTTAGGGAAGAGGTAGAAGCTGCACAATGCCAGCCACAGTGAATAAGATGGATGAGGACACGCTTCAATGCTTCTATGAGCTGAGTCTGCCTTTCTGTCAGATGGCACTCAGCAACAACATTAGTTATATTCATGATCACGCTTCATAAAGACACAAAAGAAGACATCCGGAACAGTTTCAGAAAGGGGCAAGAACAATGAGATGTGTGTTTGGAATGAAGAGTTGTATTTTAAGGGGGATTGACAGTGATGTGTCTTTTATTGTAACAATTTTTTAAAAAAACTTAAACACTCATTTATATGTATATTTTGATCATTTTAACAGGACAGCTCTACTTAAGCAAAAAAAAAAAAAAAGAGAGAGAGAGAGACTTGCACAGATATCACCTACCTCCGTATACACAGACATTTACCTTACAAAACACACAAGCATCTAGGATCTCTGAGGAGGTGGCATCACCTAGCCAACTGAGGATCATGACAGAAGGGGTCATATCCCCAGTTTTCTTTGCCCTTTGAAAGGCAATTCTCTATCTGTTCTTACAACAGCAAAGGCTGTTCTTTACCTCCAACACAGTGCCATCCTTCATTCACTGAGTTCACTCACTAGGCTGTTTATTCAGGCCAGGTTGCTTGCCAGGTGCTGTAATATGGTACAAATGCAGTCATCTCTGACCTCAAGGAGCTTGCTGTCTAGTTCCAAGCACATGATAAACAAAGAAAAATGGGCCAGGGAGATAGCTCGGTAGAATAAGCACTTGTGTGGCAAGAGCAGGGTCCTGAGTTCAATACCTGGTACTGGAAAAAAAAAAAAAACTTAAGTAAATAAATAAATGCTAAAATTGAGCTCAAAATAAAATGCTCCAGGAGCACAGAGCAAAGAGCAATAATTTCTGTCTATAGAAGTCAGAGTGAAGAGCCGGCCAAATAGCTTAGCTAATTAAAGTGCCTGAAAGCAGGTGCAGGGGCCAGGGATTCAATCCCTGGGCCTGCCATGCTGGCCCTGCTGCTGGCGTACACTGAGATGGCAGTTGAGACTGGATGTGGTGGCATGTACCTGTAATCCCAGCTCTGGAGAGGCTGTAAATAGGTGGATCAGTATGAGTCTGATCTAGTAGTGAGACCCTGAATACCCTGTAGACCCTTCCCTAAAATACAAAAGAAAAAGAAGAAGAAGAAGTCAGGGTGAGCTTGCCATGGTGTAGCATTTAGGATGAACCATGATAGAACAGCAGGATATTAGGAAGAAAAGGGTAGAGGGCATTGTAAATGATGGAAACAGCTGGAACCAGGGAATGGATGTGGACAAGGGGAGAGTGCATTCAGGGCATGGAGCAGGGTCAGGGACCTGGTGCACTGACTGTACCAGATAGGGCTACTGAGATTTTGGAGGAGACATGTGACAGATGTGGACCATGGCAAAATTCCAAGAAGGAAAGAGTGTTACCCTGTCCTGGAGCACAGGAAAGAAAAATGGAAACAAGGGGGGGGGGGGAATGTAAAAGGCATTGTGGAAGTATATGAAGCTATCAGGGTAGTAAGAGAAGCAGGGAAGGAGCTAATAGTGTTGTTATTAAGCAAGATAAGGGAACACAGGAGGAAGAACAGATTTAACATGATGTGATATCTGAAAAAAATGCCGCAAACTCTTTGGAAGAAAGCCTGGATTAACACAAGATGCTGATAACAGGCCCACAGATCCCTAGACCTACTGGTGTAGTGCTGCCCTTGGCTGTCAGCAAAGCCCTTTATCACTCAGTAGAAATGGGAAACTGCCAAGTCGGGGGCATCCTCATTTTGAGATTTCTTGAGTTAATTTTCAAACATTAAGTAGCATGAGTGTAAATTGTTGACACTTAATACATGAACTATTCGAAATGAAATCACTGCATATTAAGCATGGGCACCGGAGTCTTAATAATACACCCACAATCAGTTGAAAGTCTGTGCCTTTGGAAAATGTAACTCACTGTCATGAAAGGATTATGTAATTTGGGGGGAGGTCAAAATCATCAGAGTGTTTGCTTGTACAAGTGGAACATACACCAACATCCCCACCCCTCACCACCATAGCAACAAGAGCTCAGGTTTCAAAAGCAAGCTTTCTGCCTAGTCCCAGCCCTAGGGCTGAGGTTCTGTGGTTTTGGATTGGTTTTGGCTTTAAGCAAAGGCAAGGCCTTCCTTTTGCTCTCTGAACAAATTCCAGCATTTATGGCTGAGCCTTGTGGCCCCTTGTCTGCTGACCATATGGGCAGCTTCAAAGTCTTTTAGATGTGATTATTTGTTATGTCAACAGCTCCATGCCTCTGAAAAGCAGGGCCACTGCTTATAGCTATCACTCATCCTCTCTCCAGTATCACTGCTCAACAATGTAGACCTTCTTCTAGAGGAGTTCTGCACTTTAACACCACCTTCCCAGCCCAAGCAGTACTAAGTGATACCAGGTGTCTCTCTTAACCTCACAGAAACAAACCAAACATTATACTCTTGTTCCCACCCTCAAAACAAAATGCATATTGAGCAGAAAAGAAGTTTTATTAGCAGATTAAACACAAATGCATTGCTTAATCTCATTGCTGAGGATGCTGATAGAGCTGTACTTCCTTTATATTTTACCCATTTTTAGTTTTCTTCAGTAGAACTCTGGTCAAAATGAGATAGCTATTGCCCAGTGTGCCCCGTAGGCTTAACTGTATTCTTCAGTATTTATCACACTGCACAGTAAACCTTAAGTGGAACTGAATGCAATAAATGCACTGGGTGGGGAGCATTTTCTTATGGGAAACAATAACAATAGAAGTGAAGAGTGTGCTCCAAACATTGACTTGGGTTGACATTCGAAGCCAAACATGGGTTTTCCTACTTATTGCCAATAGATGTGCCTTCATATAGTCAGTTTTTCAAACCCCCAAAAGAGGACTAGAAACTTCTGATTTCATTAAAGGCAAGTTTAGAAGGAAGGAGCTTTTCTTCACATAATCTTCACACAAGATTATGACAAGCAAAAAACAGAAGGTCTAAAGGATATGAAGGCAACCTCTCTTGCCCTGCAACAAACCCAAATCTTGGGATGCTATTGCTTTCAGTGTAAATGGCCATTTAGATCTTGACTCATACTTGGAAATACTGAACTACAACTTGTAAGATAGGTGGTGAGACACAGTCTTCACCTCCCCTTCATACCATGCTCATCTGTTTCATATCACCACTCCATCCTCACCATGAGATGTGGTGGAGAGTGGCGACAAGAGCAGTCATTTTTGAAAATTGCATCCATAGAGGATACTTACTATACACAGGCAGCTAAGTGATGTAAGACAGTAGTTTGGAGCATGAGCCATGCTGGTGGCGGGATTCTGGAAAAGGTGTGTGGGAAGGCAACCAAAGGAGTGGTGTAGGTGGCAAGAGCTATGATTTAAAGAGCAGTCACTTCCCTCTATGCAAGACAGAAGGAATGAGGCGAATTGGGATGGAGAGAAGAGAAAGACACAGAAAACATGGGGAATGATGGCCCAGAATTAGATGACTCAAGGCATTTCTAGGGCACAGAGGAGTACCAAACAACAATTAGAGCAAAAAGTATTCTTGATCCATTTTCTCATCTGTAAAGTGGGGATAATAATTACATTTTGTAGCACTGCTATGAGAATTAAATACGATGTACCTTGTATGGAGTCTGGCATGAGGAAAATAACAACAACAAAATGGAGGTGATGGGGTGAGGAAAAGGAGTGATGAGAAAGAAGCAGAGAAAGCTGAGAGAGACATTTCAGGGAGGACCCTAAAGGATACAATCACTGGACTTAAATAAGTAAAAGACAAGGAGCAAGTAAGATGCTTCTGAGGCTTGGAATCTGGGAAGTAAAACAGGGAGGGATGGATGACAGAATTTGAAGGAAAGAGATAGGAAAAGAAGAGGGGAACGGTTTCAAACTTGTAGTGCTCAAAGTGCCAGATGGCAACATTTGTCTGTTTCAGTAAGGCAGTTAGTCATGTTGTTACAGTAATAAAATGCACCTAATAGAAATGCACAAAGTAAATTCAGTGTCCAGATTAACCTGATTTGTATTCTTGCTTTTCCTTCTAGTCCGTATCACCATAACAAAGAAACTGTACTGTTTTAATTTTTTCTTTCTTTTTTTCTTCTTTCTTTCTTTCTTTCTTTCTTTCTTTCTTTCTTTCTTTCTTTCTTTCTTTCTTTCTTTCTTTCTTTTTTTTTTTTTTGGCAGAATCAGGGATTGAACTCAGGCCCTTGTGCTTGCCAGAATTTTTCCTAATAAAAAATACCCGGGGACGAGAAAAATTGTAGAAGTAACTATTGCTGCACTGCAGTGGGGAATGGATTTTACTACCAAATCTCATCAGTCAACCAAGCATTTGTGCTTTACCAAAAGTTAAATTCTAGTTCACTTCAAATGCAACAAGATCTGAACAGTAACTGAAATGGAAGCCTTTGCTCCTCTGACAGTTCCCTGACAAGCTGCATTTCAATCCCTGAGAGTGCACAGATCTTAGGAGGTCCTTGGCTTGGTGATAAAGAGATTTGAGGACCCTGGGTGTTCACTACAAGGACAGTTTTTGTATTCACATAGAAACAAAGAAAAGCGCTCTCTGCTGGTAAAATGAGACTTGACAAAGATTTTCTAAGTACCTGGGCATGGTTAATTTGAGTCTTTTTGTTGGTTGAAAATAGTTTAAAATTGAGAATTTTGTCCTACATGCTTCTTTAAACTCCCAGTGGATGAGAAATTTAATGGAATGAACATTGCTAAGCCAAATTTATTATGAAAAAGCCAGATAATTTTCTATTAGAAAAAAAAAAAAGCCCTAAAATTGCTGTTTCTCATTTGATAATTTTTCTCATTGGCTTTTTTAAGACCGGAAAATCAGTGGTTTGATCCCTGGGATCAGTGCTGGCCCTGCCCCAGGGTATGCTAAGCCAGCCACTGAGTCCAGGCATGGTAGCACAAGGCTGTGATCTCAGTGCTGGGGAGACTGAAAACAGGGGGATCACTATGAGTCTGAGCTGCACAGAGAGACCCTGTACCAAATACATTTAAAAAAGACAAACAAACAGGGAATCACATGTCATGTTTCAGCAGACGGAAGGCTGGAGAGCCCTCATCTATATAAATGCACATTTTGTTAACTGGTGTTGATCCAGATGAGGTAGCACAGACTAAGGGAAAGGAAGATGGAGGCTGAGCATGATGGCAATGCAGCACTGTGTTTTCTCCTCCCCTCTGATCATGTTCGCTGGCTTCCCTCATATAAATGAAAGTCTGGAATTAGTTCTTAAATCTGACAATTTGCCTAATGACAGGATATGGGTTGAGATCAAATAACAACTAAAACAAGGGGTCTGTTTCACCTCAGCCACTCAGCATTTTGCTTTTATCTACCTATTTGCTTCATGATAACTTTCAAAGGAGTAGGCTGATTCTGATCAAATGTGGGGCATAGCTAAAAGGTTTCAAGATACAGCTTAAGCTCAATTTGTGGTCTTGCCAGCCATCCTGAAACAAAACAGTAGCCAGTAACAGTTTCTAAATGGGAATATTTGCTGTAATCTTCAGCAGGCTTCACTGAAGTTCATACATGAGTAGTGGTTATAGATCTATGTGATTACATGGAGTGAAGTTTGCAGATCACAGACCCAAAAAGGTATCTAAATTCACTGCACACAATGACTTCTCACAGCCTTCAGAGAGGCCAGTGCTATCTCTGCCTGTACAAGCAGGAATAAAAGCCTTAATAAAGAGGGGCAAAGTTATATTACTTTGGCTATATCCTGTGCACAACTCATGAGGGAAACAGTTCAAAGATGTAGAATCAGATCCAAAGGAAACAAGCAAATTCCAGTAGCTAAATCTCTGTAAGTTGAAATAAGATCTTCAAGAAGCAATGTGGTCACAAGGTGATAGGTCCAGATGTCAGAAGAAAAGCTACTCAGTCTGGTATATTGGAATGTGAGTTTTATAATGGTAGAATCAAAGGATTTGTGCCAACTAACACTTGGAGGGGGTATGGCCCTCTGAATCCCAATTGGACTCCCATTCAAAGCCACCCAAATGAATAATTATTCTGTTTCCATAAACCCATTTAAAGATCTTTTTAATGAGAATAAAATATGCAGTTATACATTTTCATTTGTCATATTTGTTTTGTTGCATTTTGTGTTGATCAGTCCTGGGAAACTGATTATATCACTCATGTGGGAGGTAAAGAAATATGTTTTGGTAATATTTATTGGCAATGATTTAGATTTTTACTGATTTTTTTCTTGTCCTATGTTTATAGACATAATATCTAATTCAGTTAAAAGCAATGTGCTTCCCATGCAATATATATTTGAGAGACACCTTCATCCTGCCAGCTGGCCATCTTCAACTCTTTCTTAGGTAGAAATTATGTAGTCACCACAGACCTTGATCATTTTGATTATAAAACAGAGAAAGTCATTGAACTGTAACAGATCATTAACAATGCTTGAAGAACTGGGAGAGACATCTTCACTTTTATCAGCTGTAGGGCTGGAATAAAAACACTGAAAGACTTTTTAAAAAATGTATTTGGTACAGATTCTCACTATGTAGCTCAGACTCATAGTGATCCTCCAGTTTTCAGCCTCCCCAGTGCTGGGATTACAGGTGTGCGCCACCATGCATGGTCTTGGTGGCTGCCTCAGCGTGCCCTTGGGATGGGGCTGGAACAGCACTCCGAGGATGGAACCCCCGTCATTACTTCTGCCTAAGCAGGCGCTTAGTCCATTGAGCTATCTGGCCGGCCCTCCACATGGCACTTACAATTAATTCCTCTTTCTGATACTTTATACTTGTTCTCTTTATATAGAATGTCCTGTGTCATGGTGAGCTTTTATGCATGCTTCAAGAGCCAGAGCAAATACCACTTTCTTCTTCAAACTTCCCTGATACCCACATGTCAAAGTAATGAGTTTTTCCTTCAACTTTTCACAGTTTCAAGAACAAAAAACCATTTCCACTTTAGCCTTGGCTCAAATTTTACTGTAAAGTAATTGTTTACTTATGTACCTGACTTCCTCAGTATACAACTCAATTTGGTGTGAAATCAATGATGGGGTGGCTTAGTGCATTCTTAGTGAAAGAATTTCATATCTTGGAGATTTGTTACAACCATGACAAACAATGGTGATCAAAATATTTAGCAATCATGCCAGCCCCACCCCCTGGGTGCACTGAGACTGGGCGTGGTGGCACATGCCTGTAATCCCAGCGCTTGAGAGGCTGAAAACAGGAGGATCACTACAAGTCTGATCTGTGTAGTGAGACCCTGTGGGCCCTGTTCTAAATACATGAAAAAATATTTAACAACTGTACAGTATGGATACTGAACAATCAATGAATTCCTTTCTGTGCTGGCATCCTGACTAAAACTCAACTTTGGCCTTGGCCCAATAGTCAGGGTTTGAGTAAAGGGTGTTTCCTATCTGATCCAGCCTAAAAACTGCTCAGGTTTCAAGCTGATTAGGTCAGCTAGAGCCTGAGGCTTTGCTTATTTTTGTTAAATCCTTCAAAATCCAAGAAATTGTTCTGTGCATAGATAGCAGATTTTTTGGTTTTGTTTTGTTTTTAAAAAGTTACCATCATAATTATTTTTAGAAAGATTACATCCAAGAAGGTGAACGGTAGTTAATTGTGGGATTATTTTGTAGTGACAAGGCCTTCAACACACACATAAACTTATATCCCCCCAAAAAAGTCTTTTCATTGTCTCTGTAGTCACACAAAGCAGGCTTTCATTTATGGATTTCTCTCTCTGGGAAGCCAGGCCTGAGAGTAAAAGATATCTTAATGTTCTCTTTCAGGGCTTCTGAGATTTAGAAATATAGATTGGTAGGACGCTACAATATCAGCCTTTCTTTTATGACCTCATGCCCTTTCTCTTACCTCCTATTTGCATTTTTAAAAATTATTTGTAAGTACCTCCTGTTTTGCTTCACTACCTGTAATTATAGTCAAAGTAGGTAGCAGCAGGATGAAATTCATCTCTGGAGAGATAGACTGGACTTAGGTTTTTGCAGACCAAGTTTGTGGGCTTAAGAATGTTTGAAACCAACAAGGTAGTTAAAAAGCTGCAGTTCTGGTCCCCTACTCAATTTTCCCCATTGAAATGTAAGAACATATACTTACATATACTCAACCTGGGCCAGGCTAAGAAGAGGGAGCTTGATATCATATTCAAGGTAGGGGGCTGGGGAGATAAGTCAGTAGAATAAAGCAGTTGCCTGGCAAGCACAAGGTCCTGAGTTCAATCTCCGGTACAAAAAAAAAAAAAGCAAGGTAGGAAAGTTCTAGGGCTGTATTGTCTGTCTCTTAGAGAAGCCACTAGTCATGTGTGGTTATTTGTATTCAAATTCTAACAAATTCAAAAACAGCCAAGTAAAAAATCTAGTTCCTAAGTCACACTGGCCGCATTCTGAGTGCTCCATAGGCACAGGGAGTTAGTGGATACTCATGGGTGCCACAGAGATAGGATAGTCCCTCATCACAGAAAGTTCTATTAGGCAGCATTAGTAGTAATTCCACTTTGTTTGGCTAAAGGGTGGAATCAAGGTAGTGGTGGGAGGAGTCACTCTGGGAAAAGGAAAATTCCTTTCCAGGGCAAGAAACAAAAATCTAGGACATTTCTCTTTTTTTGCCCTCTTTCCCAGCTTTTCTTCTTATTTTCCTATCTCAGAGTCTCCTGTTCCTCATAGTTGTCCCTGAAAGGCTGGACTTGGAGCTCCTTGGTTCCCTGTTGCATTCTGGCAACCACTGCAGTGTTTAAGAGTAAATGTTTAGTAAGAGCTTGCTGGATGAATAATCCCCTCGGGTAGAGGATCTCCCCTTTCCTTCATCAGGCAAGAAAATAAAACATCTCCACTTTCTGCTTGGTTGGTGGGAAGCTTGCTGATATCTGTGTTCAAGAATACCAAGGACCACCAGGGAAACTCTCAGACAGCCTTAGCCTCCAAACCTCTGAAACTGAACTGATTTAGATTTTATTATGAGATTCAGAAGGGCAACTTGCCCTAGTGGTTGCAAACTCAGGTTCTAGAATTAGGGTCCCTGAATGTGAATACTGTCTCAGCCACTTAGAAGCTGTGTGACCTCGGATAAGTCATGCAGACTTGGTTGCCTCATGTCCAAAATGAGGATGATAAATAATAGTTTCTACCTCATGAAATTGTTACTTACATATTAATATACTCAAAGCACTTGGTACAGTTTTGATCTCTTAATAAATACTCAATAAATGTTAACTATTGGGTTCCTCCTATAAGCTAAGTAGTCTTGGTATAAGTTATTGTCAATGAAACCAAAAATAATAGCCAAGCTGAATATGTTCAATAAAACAAAACACTGCACATGTGATCCAGCCATCTGAAACAAGCATGTTAGGAGACTTCTGGGAGAGTGAGGTATTTGAGAACAGTATGAACCATCCCATAAATAGAAAACACAAAACCTTTGGAAACACTGGTAATAAGAATCCTCTTCAGCTACTTCATTGGTCACTTAAGTTAAAGGACAGTAAATCAAGAGTCAGTTTGAAGGGAAATGGTCTCTGAATGTCTTCCAATAACAGGGAAAGGAACTACTGAAAACTGTTGTCTGAACAGCCAGACCAGCATTAACTAGAAAAATTTACAGGAACATGTCATATCAGTTGCAGCAAGGGTGGAGAGCATGCCCATCCTCTTGTGATGCTAACATCTACTGGACCTCTTATGGTCAGTCCAACAAAACATTCAGACTCACAAGACTACCATATGCCATGACTGGTATGGGTGTACACTGGCCAGGAACCACCATAGCCGGCAGAGCAGTTTCAGATCTTCCTTTGCCAGGGACTTTATGAGCACATATGTGTTGTTCAGGGGCACATTTCTGGATGCCCAGCTGGAAGCTCATAGACAAGCTGGCAGTGCACATAGACAAGAAGCACATCACAGAGCACAGGTTCACCTTGGGTTAGAAGCCCCAAACTCCCCACAAGCTAATATGGTTAACAACTATAGATCTCAGGGGCCTCATAAGGCTCATGCCATTATCAAGATTTTCACACTCATGGAAGCCCAAAGCTACAGCTTCCTGCCAGGTATTTAGATTCATTTATAATCCGGAGGCACCAGAAGAAATTTAATAGTTGGGCCATCTCTAAGAAATATATCCCAGCCGGGCGTGGTGGCGCATGCCTGTAATCCCAGCACTCGGGAGGCTGAGGCAGGAGGATTGTTGTGAGTTCGAGACCAGCCTGAGCTACAAAGTGAGCTCGAGGCCAGCCTGAACTGCATAGTGAGACCCTGTCTCAAAAAGACAAAAAAAAAAAAAAAAAAAAAAAAAAAAAAAAAAAAAAAAAAAAAAAAAAA
>PVKA01024519.1:0-16144 GCA_004027165.1 Ctenomys sociabilis | reverse complement strand
CAGATAAACCCTTCCATAGATAGGAGACTGTCACTTCCTGCTACTTGGTCTCAGGGATGGAATGGAACTCAGGGAATCTGGGCCTTAACCTAGGCCTAAGGGCAGAAGATAGTCATCTGAAACACTAAGAGGAATGGTATTTCTCTGGCAATCAATTCCTTGGAGATTAGGGTCATTGCTGGGAAAGAAAGACCATGAGCAAAAGATCTTTAGGATTCTTGCTAAAGGGCCTGAGGTGGCTGACTCATGATGAGAAAGCATCATGATTAGCACTACTGAGGAAAAGTTCTAATGAAAGAAATGAAATCTAAATTAACCAAGCTACTCACTGATCTGCAACTAAGGCTCATAGGTCTTGCTCTTTATGTAGGTTCTGGCTTAGTATTTCTATGAAAGATGCCCTTCCTCAACCTCACTTATGGCACCCTTATCATTTCTGTTCCAATAATATGCATCTGTCTGATGGTGCAAAAAAGTAAGATTCCTGGCAAACAAAGCATATCAAGCTGGAAATGAGAGTGCAGTTAGCTGTAGCCATAAATATGCTCTAATTTATATTTAAAATAAATCATTCCTAAATGTCTATCATTAATAACAAAGTACTTGAGGTACAGCTTACAAGCTGCTGTACTTACATGTCAGGACCTGAGTCTGAGACGTGATGCTTCTTTTTGTCAGTAGAGAAATAGAGGAGGGTACCTTATGTCCTATGGCCAAAGCCCACCTCAAAATGTAGCTAGACAGGTCTTCATCCTTCACAAGGCAAACTGGGAGGCATTGGGCATCTGCTGGAACAATCTGCATTATTCTTGGGTGTTTTATTGGGGTTGGCTTACAAATCTGGGACACCCAAAGACAGCAAGCTCTGATTTTCTGCACCTGATTTGGCCATTTATCTAGTGTGAGGAGGCTCTGATCAGAGAGCTTTATATTCTCCTAAATCCTTGGGTTAAAGGATAATCAGGATAACCTGGAGCTTGGCTAATTCAAACTTAGAGAAAACCATTCACTCACTCACTCACTCACTCATTGAATCACCTAACAATCATGTGTGCTACATGTTGATGAGGCTGATTAAAGGGTTCTTAGCCTCAAAACCTTATTTATCCAGATATCTGGTCACCCTTTCTCATCAACTCCTTCCCTACTTCCTCCCATTGAAGAAGCCTAGCAACTTTTTATTGCGAGAGGCATGCTCTGCCTCTCCTGTAGGTCATCATAATTGTAGAAAGTTGCTTTCTAAAATAGCATCTCCCAAAATATGTTCTAAGGGATCTAGGCCTCAAACCTGATAGCAGAGCTCTATGGTTTAATGAGTGTAGGAAACCCATTATGTTTGATCTTCTTTTAGACAGTTTTAATGTACATTAGAATATCAAAGGCTTTGACAGACAAGAAAGAATTTTGCCTTAACTCATTCTATTTTCTCAAGTGTTCTTGACTACAGAATTGTGTACATATAAGTCTGTATGAACTATTAATGTCCTGAGAAACGTATACATTTTGAGAAACATTTTATTAGGACAGTGCATCCTTCACTGATTACCCATTTAATATAAATAATCCACATCTTGAAATGTATTTGCTAAAATATATTTGCATTGCTTAAAGTTATTAACATAGTGCACTATTATTAGCTTAACCAGTATATTTTAACACTATTATTAAAATATATTAACCATATTTTATCATGAGGATGCAGATATTATCTAAGTGAAGTTCTTAAGGTCCTAGAATATGAGGCTATGGGATAGAGATAACAGGTCATCAAAGAGGTAAATTTGTAGACCTCAAAGAGTCTACAATTTTCCTTTCAATCACTCTAAGAGGTCAGGAAATTTGAGTCAAATTTTCTTGGGCCATATATCCCAGCAACTATGGGCAAAGAAAGATTCAGCAACTTGTTAAAATGTGTACCCTTTTCTTAGTGTCACTGTAGTTTATAAGGCTTAAGACCCTTTACTCACTTGATCATGGAAGCAGCAACTGTAGGATGACAGTGTGTCATGCTGTGGAGCCATAGAAACATATTTCAGTACTTATATTTTATCATTCTCTTTATTTGAATCATTAATAATGGGAATGAGAAATGACTGAACAAATGTCTAACAGTATAGTGAGTTTGGCAGGCATTGGTGAGAAACTATAGACTCTGGAAAGAGAGAAAAGAATGAGAATTCCTTTTGTTCTATTGTCCAAGCCCTGAGATATCCTGAAGTAAAGTTTGAAATGATTACAAGTATCAATTCTGTGTCCTCAGATGAAGCCAGTATGTTTTGTCTGAGATTGTTCTGACTCTTGGCTGACATATTCCTTAAATGTTACTCTTCAGAAAGAAGAGAAACAGTTTACCTTGATTTAAACCCCCAAGCCTGGAATCACTGTTGCTAAATTTCAAAGGAAAGAAATGCACATGTGTGTGTAAATGTATATATAATTAGAAACTAACAATTTAACAAATTTATCATGTTAACAGTAGCTGGGCTGTTGACAAGCAGCCCTATGTCCTCATGCATCCTTCCTACACATATACACACATGTGCGTGCACACACACACACAGAAAAGAAACCCCACTTAAAGAATTGTAAAGAATTTCCTTCTGTCCTTGAACTTTTACCTTTGCTGAAACACCATTCTCACAGGAAAAAAAGGTCCCAGTTGGCTTACTTCACCCAGCAGCAGGAGTCCTAACCTGTATGCTAGGCTGCTCCATACCATTTGCCATGGAAGGTACTCTGTGTCTCGCCAGGATGCTTCCTTGCAATCTGCAGCAGCTATACTACCTTCCATTAGTAATGTCTCACCACTGTCTTCCGGAGCCATAGAAGACCATCTCCAGTTGAGGCATGTCTCCTTTTCTTCCGCAGAAACCTGTGTCATCCAGATTTGAGGCATGGTGAGAAGCACCTTGAGTTACTAGCACAAACCAGAGGCCCACGTGGAAGGAAAGTATGCCCTCTGTCCTGCCCTTACCTTACTAGTTCTGAGCATTTTTTTTTTTTTTTGTCTTTTTAAAACAGGGTCTCACTATGCAGTTCAGGCTGGCCTTAAGCTTACTTTGTAGCTCAGGCTGGTCTTGAACTCACAACAATCCTCCTGCCTCAGCCTCCCGAGTGCTGGGATTACAGTCATCAGAGTTCTTTCCACAGGAGACTCTAAAATGATTCATCAGATGTCTTAGTGCACTAAGGAGTGCCTTGATAATCACATAGGTTTCTCTTTCTGTCTCTTACTCTCTGTCTCTTTGTCTCTCTGTCTGTCTCTCTGTCTCTGTCTCTCTCTCTCCCTCATTAATTTTATTAAGAAACAAATAGCAATGAGATAGTTTCAAAACAAATTAGTAGGACAGTTTCAGTAATTAATACATTGCATATTGTTGTCTTCATAGTTGTTATTCATTGTACAAGATGCAGACGTGATATCCTGTCCAAACACTATTAGTACAAATCTTTCTTCTCATTGAATTAAGAGAAAGTAGCTGTATATCTATCCTAACTCTTTTGTATATAGAGATACAAAATGGTCCTTCATTTGTATCCCCTTTACTTGTTTACTTTTGTCATCGATGGGCATTCCATTGCCATTTAAATACTGTAGATGCGTGAATTCAGCAAAATAATCCATTATAGTCCACTAGTCCGTAATGATAGCGGGTAATCTATAGGACTGGCAATGTCAGAAGTTGTTGACTCGAGCCTTTTACAGCTCAGGATATTAGTATGGCTTTACTTTTTATACCTTGTTTTTATACTTTTCTATTGGATGGTCAAGACCAAGATAAAGCAAGACCTATATAACAAGAAATGCAATTTTTGTATCTGACAGGGTCAGTCAAATCCCCTCAGGATTTACCCTGAAACCCTCTACCACAGTTTGTAGATCATTTGTCAGTGTCAGCCATGTGGATTCTCTCTCTCTCTCTTTCTCTCTCTCTTTCCCTCCTTCCCTTCCTTCTATCCCTTATCTCACCAATGCTATTTTATAGAATCCTATCTTACATTATTTAGGAAGAATTCAAGCTCACAGTTCTAATTGAGTCTTCTTGCAGGAGGACTTCGGTTCTGATCCTCTCTTCTTGCTGGCACGCACTGACACATCACATTTCTATAGTAAAGTCCAATTTATAACAGAACCTGAAGGAAAGCAACAGTCAAGGTTCAATAATAGCAGTTGGGAACTTGATCTGTGACTTTAGACAGTGACTTAACACCTCAGAGTTTAAATCTCCTTTTATGTAAAAGAGGTTGATCTCTCACTGTGCTTCCCAGAATACAGGGGAGGAGATCAAACAAAACATCAGCTAACAACAACCCCTTAAAAATAAGTACTGGTTGTCTTCCTCCCAGGCTAAAATGTTTCTATAAATTATCACTTTGATATTGTGTTTCTAATCCCCTGAAAAATTTACCTAGACTGCCAGTATCTAAGTCAGTCTGAATGAATTCTCAAGAAAGGTTTCCTAAGACACCATGAAAACAGTTTTTAAAGCTCTAGACATAATGTTCTTCCTCAGCCAGTAAGTATGTAATTTTTAAAAGGACAACTGCTCCTTTTGGTCATCAAATCCATTTATTTTGATCTAAGATATGCAAGCTTCCCATCATAAACAATTCTCCCATGCCCAGAATCTTAGAGTATTTCCCTTCCTTGCTTATTCCTTTACTTTGACAATGAACTAATGTCCATTTTTGGTGTATAACTGGCAAGATAGTGACTCCATGAGTAACAAAAGCTCTGCAGAGTCATCTCTCCACTTGACAACCTTCCTGCTTCTCCATGACTTTTCAAAAGAGAATTAGCAGAAGACAAGTTTTCCAGGCCTCTATTGCACCAAAATATCCATTCATAAACCTGGCAAGTCTACAAGTCTGGCTTTCCCAAGCAACTTTAGAAAAAAAAAATCATTCCATGTTCTTTCTCTTCCTCTGTGACCTGCTGCCACCACTGCCTCCAATGCCATCCCCCATATGGGCACACCACTTCTTAATAAGTTAGAGTACTGCCACCCATGATGGCTTTCCAGCTGTTTCTATGAGAATTTGCCAGTGACCTACTTTTTTCTTGTTTTTTTATGCTTCCTTGTACCCCAAAACCAGTTTGACAAATTGTTTGTTTTTGAGTCCTTTTATATTTGTTCCTAGAGGCTTGATCTTGGCATTTATTATTATACGGGTGACACTTTGCTTTGGAGTTCATCATGCCAGATAATAGAATGAGAGTGGAAAAGCTTGCAAGCTCCCACTCACATTTTCACTTCCCCATCCCTGTTATTCTTTCCCTCCTTCCTTCCTGCCCTCATCATCCACTGCATTAACTCACTCTAAATTCTACTTCCCATGAATAGAACTGACAATACCAGACAGCTGAGATCTACTGGAAAATACTAAAAATAATTGCCTTTTGTTATTAAAGTCAGAATTGGGGCTGCTGTTCCCTCCCAGGAATTTGTAGTTTCCTGCAGGGATTCAAAGGTCTGTCCCCTAGTACTTCTTTTAGAAGGCAAAGGGCTATTTCAATAAACATGCCACTAAATTGAGATATTGTCTTAAGGTAATATAAATTGTCTCTTGTACCATTTAGACTGGCTGTTGCTTTTCTGGAATATTTTACACATTGATTTTTTTTTCTGCTGCCCCCCACACACCCTGTCTGCTATTAAAGTATCTTTGGGGATCCTAAAAGGGGCCCAGATCCCAACTCTTTCTCTGTTTCAGCTTCATTGGTGCCTGGAAACCAACCAGGTCTTTTAAATTTTCCAGGGTAAACTTTTTTATTAAGGGTTTGCAAAATCCAACTAAACGATTATCTTTCTTAGGACTCTGACGTTGACAGACTTCTTTTTTGCCCATGTACCTTTTATTATTAAAATAAGAACTAATTATGTCCCCGAAGTGCTATATCCCAAAGATTTCAAATATCATGGGTACTGTTTATTGAGTTTGTTTTTCTACCACTTGAAGCTTCTTCACAAAACCTGTGAAAGAGTGGGATGGGGGCTCCAACACTGACATTGTAATAGGATCTTTATATTCTTCTTTGATCTACATTTGGAGAATCTCTGATCCAGAATGATTATCATAAATGATTACACCAGGTAACAACTGCCCTGTGTCACAAGTGAGAAAAACATAGCCATGAAACGCCTACCTAACAGTCCTCCACTTAACAACTGTAGAAACATTTTTCTAATTTCAAGGGTATTTGCAGTTTAAAGAGAATTACATGGATAATTATGTATTGATATTGGTTCATGAACTGTATGAAATGTACCATATGAATGGATGAGGTTAGTAATAGGAGAAACTAGTTGTAGCACATATGGGAACTCTTTGTACTATCTTCTCAGTTTTTCTGTAAATCTAAAACTGTTCCAAAAATAAAACTCATTTTTAAAAGAGTGAAAAATATGCTATCCATTAGTATACTAAAAATAAAGACAAGAAATTTCAAGACAAGGATAATTTGAACTCTTAGATATTCCTGGTAGGACTATAGATGTCCCTGCATGGGGAAACTGGTAGGCAGTACTGATTAAACCTGAATATTTATATAAACTATAGCTTTGTACCTATAGGTACAAAGCCAATGGAAACATAACAAACAATGTTTTCACCAAAAGATATATATATATATATATATATATATATATATATATATATATATATATATATATATATATACATATAGCAGCTCTATTTGTATAGCCCCAGACTGACTATAAGCAAAGTGCTCATCAATAACAAACTTGATAAACCAATTTGATATATTTGAAAGATGAAGTACTAAACAGGAATAAAAATTGGAATCATTAACAATAAAGGTAAGCAAGAAGAAAATAAATTGTACACAAAAGATGTATACAGTGTGATTCTAAATTTACAAAATTTTTATTTTTATTTATTTATTTATTTATTTATTTATTTATTTATTTATTTATTTATTTATTTATTTATTTGGCAGAACCAGGGATTGAACTCAGGGCCTTGTGCTTGCCAGGCAAGCGCTTCTTCTACTGAGCCATCTACCGGACCCCCAAAATTTTTAAAAAGCAGTTAAAACTAGTCCATCCTTAAAAAGCCAAGATAAGATTATCCTTGGGGTAGAGATGAAAGCAAGTGGGCTCTTCCGGATCTGGTGATAGTCTGAGGTTTTATCGGAGGGGAGTTTTCAGGTACTTGGATGTATTCGGTTTTGTGAAAATTCATTGGATTCATACATTTTTGTGTGCATATTCTGCTATTTTGTAAAAGCAACCCATGTTTTCTTGCTGAAGGAAGACATAGTTAGCACAGTGAGCACAGACTATGAACCTGGATTGCCTTGCTAGCAATCTGAGGCTTATCACCTGTAAACTACATGGCCCTGCATAAGCCACTAAGCCTTTCTTACTTCTATGTCTTCAGCTGTAAAGTGGGGAGAATAATTTTATCTATGCCAGGAAGTGGTTGTGAGGATCAAATGAGTTATCATTTAGACATGGAATAGTGTAAGGCACTAAATGGATGTTTGGTATATAAATAAATTTTCTTTGGAGGGAAGAAGTGACACTTGAAGACCATCTTTAAATGGTCACTTCTCTAAAGGAGGCTGAAGATAATAAAATAAGAAAGGATATCAAGCGTGGTAGCACACACCTATAATTCCAGCACTTGGGAGGCTGAGGCAGGAGAATTGCCAAGAGTTTAAGGCCAGCCTGGGCTACACTGTGAGTTCTAGGCCTGCATGAACTACCTGGTGAGCCCTGTCTCAAAAAAAAAAAAAATGAACTAAACTTATTTCCTAAGCAGCATTCTTGCTTAGGAAGAAAAATATTATCTTGGCACCTGGCCAGTTAATTCTGTTCTTCTTGACTTGGAGTCTGGACTTCCAACAGGCTCCAGGCACTGGTCCAGAGGCTTGACAACGAGCCACATTTGGGACTGCCAGAATTTGCCACAAAAGAGTTGGCCCCAGAGGGCCTGTCAGAATTGCTGGGGAGGGAGAGTGTGATACAGCAGGAGACGTGCCAAGCTGCAGCCTCCTGATGTTATCTACTGGGTGGGGCAGGCCCGATGCCTTTGCCTCTCCTCCTGCTCCCAGCGGAACCTTCGTTTCCATCACAGGGCTCTCCATAAAGATCAGAGGCAGGGTCTCCCTGACAGGCAGGGGCAAATGAACTAAAAGGGAAAGCACTGAGCAGCAGTGTCCTCCCCTCCCAGAAAGACCCTGTGGGTATTCTGGCACCCTCTCTCAGATGAGTTTATTCTTCCCAGAACATCCCTAGTGAATGAGAAGCCTGAGGAGTCTCTCTGCTCACAGGCAACCTCCACGGGCCACCACAATCGGGTACCTGTGGTGGGGCTTGACCCACTCTTCCTCTCCCTGTTACTTTCTGACACAGCTGGCTCCTCAATCAAAGCATACTTCCCTCTTATCTAATCCTTTGCTTCAGCAACTTTAACTTACCCTCTAAAGCCTGTGCCTGGAAAGAAAAAAAAAAAAAAACCCAAATAAGAACAGTATTTTAAATCTCCCATTATGAGTATAAGTGAATCTACTCTAACTTGGCAACTCGCCAAGAGGAGCCCACTAACTTGGAGCCTTCTTTGGCCTGCCCCCTTTCACCAACTCTCTTCCAAATGCTTGCTGTAGAAGAGCACCATCTCCTTCTAACTCAGCTGCCCCTTTTGGCATAGTCTTAAATTCTAGAAGCCACGGTGGCAGAGACTGACTAGTTTCACACTCAGCCATTTCCCTTTACACCTTGGACAGACAGATGACTACATATTCCAGCCTGCCCTGCATGACAGCCGGGCCATCTGGCAAGAGTGTGGGTGGGTGGCTGAACCCCCCCACACCCTCCTCCATGCTTTCTCTTTTCCCTCAACAGCTATCTAGGTGTAGTGGCTCAGATGGAGGACTGCAAGGCTTTAGGGGACACATGCACCACAAAACAAAGAATATCGGGTTCAAAATGTCTGCATTCAAGCCATTGCCGAGGGATATGACATGTAACAAATTAACTTTAAGTTATATGAAGCCCCTGAGAGTTGGAGGTAGTTAGTACAGCAGTTAGCCAAATCTGACTAGTATACCAAGTTGTTTTTTTGTTTTTGGTGGAACCAGGGATTGAACTCAGACCCATGTGCTTGCCAGGGAAACACTTATTCTACTGAGCCATCTCGCCGGCCCCAGTATACCAAGTTTTTGATGCTCACATTCTTTCTACAAGCCAAGATGCTCCAATCTTCTCTCTCAGTGCTTCCCCATTCAGGCATCTTTGACCTCTTCATGGGTGGCCATGCCTGGAGTATTCGCATCAAAGTTTCATATCCTGATTCTTAACCTCTGACATTGGTTTGTGTTTCAACTTTTGAATGTGTTTCTTGCCTGTTGATTAATTAGACTTCTTAAAAGTCTCAGAAATGGTGCCCAGTATTGGCCTACCTGAGTCTTCAGGCCATATGTTCTGTTCATACATGTATTTGGGTTTGGGATATTTCATTCAGTCCTGTTTACTACACTGTAGACAAACAGAGACTGGAAGCTTCCAACCCCCTTTCTGCTAGACAAAGTCTCCCAAACTGCCCACCCCATCTTAAGGAAAAGCAATCACAAGTACATCACAAAGGACAAGGCATTCTACATCCATAAAGATAAAAAAACAGGCAGTTTTGTAGGAGACAAGGCAGGCAAAAGCTAAACACTGAGAATCTGGTTCACTACACTTGACTTTGTGAGATTTGGGGATACAAGACTGCAGTGAGTAGAAGTGGCTACAACACATGTTCAGCTTTTTGGGGGACAAGAAATAAGTGAGTAAGTTCTCTGTAATTTAAGCTCAGCTCAGAGCTCTGAACTACCTTCAGTCAGTTCTTGTTTGGTGGGAAAATGGAGTTTATAGAACTACATAAATTCACTTTGCCATTATTAAAAGACCAGCAGAAGTAACTGTTTGACTCAAGTTAACATTCACTCCTTGGAATGGATGATGAGTAAATATTTACCCACTGGCATAGCTGTTGAGTAATTGCCCATTAAAGAAGTTAAATGTTAATCACTTTTTTTGGACTGAATAATTTAAACATGATCTTATGACTAATTCTTTACATCTAAAGACAAGAAAAAAAAAGTCTGCATCCGTTGGTTTCATTCAGTCTTGACCATACAAGAAAGGTGCACCCTTAGAAATATCTCAGGTTAGACACATAATGAAGAGTTTTCACTCCCTTGGCTCTCAAAAGCAGCTAGATAATTGCCTTTTCATTGTTTTTCACCCAAAGAAACCTTGACCTCCAGTTAATTATTAACAGAATTGGAGAGGAAAGGCTTAGGTAGGAGTTTAGAGGCAGTATGAAAGACATCTGAGCTAAAAGAAAAAGAAAACCCTAGAGATCGAAGAAAAGAGATCCCATAGATGACATGATGCTAGCAGTTCTGTATCAAGGAGAACTGTGCATTAAAATGCCATTAAAGTAAAAACCTTAGGCTAGACTTCAGCCAAAATTTAAATTTCAATGAAAGCAGTAGAGTATCTCAGAAGTGAATGGCTAGGGAGTATGAAACTAGCAAGCTCATGAGATGGATCCCTCATTGGCACTCTCTCTGCTCGAGGACCAGACAATGAACTTCTGGATGATCTCCTCCTACTCACTAAGCAGGATGCATTTGAACAGGAAAGGCTACAACGCTCATCAAAGTTTCCGTGCACTCCATGCCAACAGGAACCTCTACAGCAACCTGATGGATACAGTGGATGCTGCTGATGTCCCAACCAGATATTCTTTACTGGGCTGGAATCCCCTTCTTTGGCAGCTTTGAGAGTTTGCAGCCCAAAGCAGCTCACAATTGCTCCCTTCTCTGGAGAACTGTTCTTGGTTAAAGGGAGTCACCTAGACCAAAGGGGCAGCACATAGCTAATGACTTGCTGATAAGGTGATGTAAAAGGTGTGTTCTCCTGCTTCCAGGAGGCATCAGCTGTGTGGTACAACTGCTGCTCCAGTGAGAATAGGCTGAAGCTAACTAAGTCCACAAACTTATTAGCTCTTTTCCCTGGCTCCAGCTTGCTTCACTTAACTCTTGTTCTCCTGAGAGTACTCCATCAATGAGGCACATGCACAGGAATCAATGTCTCTGGTTTGGCTGCTTTTTCTAAACTTCAACAATAATAAGAGTATGGGCATGACCTGTGATCTCTCCCATTGCCTCCAAGTTGACTGAGAATTTATTGACAGACACTGACTCTGCGAGCAGGTGGAGTAGCTCAATATTAAGGGTCCTCTGTGCAGAATGGAGTTACAGTAACCAAACTTACTTCTTTTGGCCAGTGACTGAATTCTGCTTGTAGGCAATGCCTATGAGCATAAAACTACCTGCAGTGTCTCCTCTTCTTTCATCAATTCATGCCCTCCACTTATCTGCCACCTCTTTCAATGTATAACTAAGACTCCCATTTCCCTCTGTATTTTTGTCTGTCTAGTGATCTCCTGCCTCTTAGTCCTGTGTCTGAGTAGTGACTCTCTTTCTTATTTCTATATTAGCTTGGATAGTTTTCACTATAGGTGTACCTGCATTGTATGGTACACAAGAGAAATGATATGGACTTACACAGTGTATAGACATGAGGAAGTTTTTCAGCCTTTTTAAACATGGGTTTCTTCAACTATTGAGAGGTATGAATAAGACCTACTCATAGAGTTATGTGTATTGAAAGACATGAAAACTACATGTTCATTGTTACCCTTTATGGTATATAAAAGTACTCACTGGTAGACTAATTGGTAAATAGAAGGCTCTTCTCCTTAGAAATGGTTTCTTTAAAAAAATATAAACAGATAGAAGAAAGCAAACTCCAAAGTACATACATCCTGCCTCTGGTCAGTTCCATTCATCCGTGCATCCATGATCCATCTATCCATCTGAGCAACAACAGCAACAACAACAACAAACCTTAGTTTCCCTTGTGAAACATATATTGCATATAAAGAACTGAATTAGAAAAAGACCCCATGTAAGAAAAAAATTTTACAGCTCATTGCTGATGACAGTCACATGCTTCTTTCACTGGGAATCCAGAGGCAATTGGACAGAGGAAGAAGCAGGAGACCAGGGACTTGGTTACCTTAAGATGCCATTTATTTTTTAAATCCAATGTGAAAGATTCTTGTATTCCCACTTAATAAAAGACTAAATGTTTTTTGGGATTTGATGGGAAATCTTCCCCAGTAGATTGTTGCTGCAGGCTAGATGAGGCACCAAACCATCCAGTTCCAAGCAATGAGGCCTGCTGAGCTATTCCTTCCTACGTGGCCTAAGAGGTCCTATCTTCCCCAAAACAAAGGCATGGCCACACCCAATGAGCAGCCTCCCAGTGGTCCTCCGGAAATACACTAGAATTTGGAACCTCTTTAGCACGTTAGTACTAGGAGTCACTTTGAGGGAATGTTTACCAAATACAGGTAGTTTTAGGTGTTTGATACAGATTACTTTTCCATAGTCCCAGCAATTCTGGAAGATGAGTGCTGTATCCTTGCTGTATAGCTTAAGCGATTGTAAATCAGAGAGGTTAAGTACTTTATCTAGGGTTACAAAAAGAGTGAAATATATGATTGAACTCATATCCTACTCCAAAGTCTCATGGATTCATTATAACTTCTATGTTATGCTCCTCTCTTGTCCAATATGCTGTTTTTCTCTATCACTTATTTCTTGAATGACCTTGGTTATGTTTGTTTCCTTCTTTTAAAATTTCCCTTTGAAAGGAGGAAGGTTTAGATTTTTACGATGGCAAATGGAAATTTGTGACATGCTTCAAGGTAGACAGGACCTTTCGAAGAAATTTCACATACTTGTCGCACATATGTAACAACTATCCAGTGCTCATCTGTCCCATCCACACCTATATTCACTTCCTGGCAACTCCAAATGAAACCTCATTTTCTTGCTCTTAAATACCTCATCAAGCCGCTCCCTGCTTTTTCCTAGTGTTGTGTTATACTTCAGCACTTTTCCATGTCCACATTAAAATATTTCTTGGGTATGTTTCTTTCACTTTAAAAACTAAAGTTAAAATGAACACATCTTTAAATTGACTAGAGAGAGCATTTCAGGGCTTATCTGCAGACTTCCATTTGTCACAATTTGAAGGCGTGATCACTAAACTATCTTGGTGATTGTGGAGATGATGTTAGGAAGGAATAAAATTCAAGCAAAAATATATATATATATGCAAGTCACTGGCTTTCTGGTTGGGAAGTATGATTTGTTCCTTTTCTTTCCCTTAATTACCTCTAAATGGAACATTCTAGAATACTCAGGGGGTAAGTTTCCACTAATCTTCAGGCCTCTTTAAAAGGCAGGGCTGCAAGGCCAACACAAATGCTAAAAATAGGATAATATTCTATAAACAAAGCCCTGAGTCTAAGAATCTGAGTGATTCACATATTATTTTTATCCATGGCTTCAAAGAAAGTAATCTAAATCATGTCAATAGTTCCAACATCTATACATAGAATTATAATATCAAACTGTAAAAAGCATAGATCACCTTCAAGGAGTTTATGATATGGTTAAGTGTATGGCCTATGTCCAAATGAAAGGATAGAGATACACAGATATACAGTGGTAGTTAACTACATAGGCTTCTGACAGCACATTGTTCCAGTTCATGTACCTGTTTGTGTATAGATCACCTCCATACACACACACATTGACTGACCACCTCCTCCCAGGAGTACATTCACAGCATGATGGGAGAGTCTGATGAACAAAATTCTTAAGACTTAAATAGATTGCTTCTTATTTTAGCATACAAGGAACCATTTCCCTCACCAAGCCACTGCTTTAGCGGTTCTCAGTCTCTTTGTTCCTATGGCTCCTTCCATTTTGCAATGCTTTGAAGATTCACTTGAAAAATAACCAAGGAGGGCAAATTCACATGGCATGGACTTGGGGGACCAGCAGTATGAACAGGAGTGCCGCATTAGTTAGTCAGCACTACTCAGGCAATTTATTACGAGGTTAGTATAAAACCAAGTAGTGCCAGGTGGCTTTGACACGATGGCATGAAGGAAAAGAGAGTACCTATGCTATCTGCAATTTCAGGGGTAAAGGGGAGGATTCTGTCTTCACATCAAGAAGTAGGAGAAGATCAGAGGCAGATATTTTCCTACTAGATGACAGGGCCGGGAATTCAATTTATAGCACCTTCCGAACATTCTGGTTTGGCTAGCAGATCTTGGGTCTGGTTTTGCAAGTGTAAAATTCACTGCGTTGACACCTCTTGGCCACCAGAGAGCTCCATGTATCCAACAAGAGGTGACTATTGGATCGGTAAATCCAAGTTTTTCATTGAAATATATTGCACCCTAAAATTTGGTCATTTTCCCCTTCCTCTGTAACTGTGGTTTTATCTCTCTGCCTTCACTATGTGAAATTCGGTTTATTCAGAAGGCAGAGGATAGACATGAGTACCAGGCTCCACACAGCTGTGGGACAGTAGAGGCCTAGGCCTCCAGACATATTTTACTGGTGACTATCACAACTGGTCACTACATGTAATATGTTACTCAAAATTCGATAAGTTTTATTTGTTATTAATTTGATCTTTGTGCTCATATAAATAGTACACACTAAGCACAGAAAAATTGGAAAATGAAAACTAATGTGCAAAAGAAAATGACAATAATCCATCATTCCATCATCTAGAGGAAATAACTGACAAGACTAAAAGGGTTGGACATGCAGCTCTGATAAAGTGCTTACCTAGAATACATGAGGCCCTGGGTTCAATCTCCAGTTCTGGAAAAAGTAAGAGTTGAAAACTCTCCTTTCTGTCTTTTGTTTTGTTTTGTTTTCAGAACCAGGGACTGAACTCAGGCCCTTGTGCTTGCCAGGGAAGTGCTTATTCCACTGAAGCATCTCCCTGGCCCTGAAAACACTCCTTTCTGTCTTCTTCTGGAATGTGTGTTTCCTTCCACAGTTGAAAGTCAATTTGTGTTCTGATGGCTGCAATAATTTTTCTAACCTGATATTTTCTCTAAGGTTTATAAGCATTTTTCCATGTTATTGCATGTGCAATGCAAGACAACTTGGCGAATTCGGAGTAACAAGGGAGAATACTACAACTTGTTTTGGTAGTATGCAGAGATAATCATTTTCACATGTTGGTGTTCTACCTTCCAGTGATTATTCTATGCATGACATTTATTTACTTTTAAATCCCAGGGCCATTCTATACACACAGTTCATACACTGCCCTTCCTCCTTCCTTCCTTCCTTCCTTCCTTCCTTCCTTCCTTCCTTCCTTCCTTCCTTCCTTCCTTCCTTCTTTCCTTCCTTCCTTCCTTCCTTCTTTCCTCCTTTCCTCCCTTCCTCCCTTTTTTCTTTTTTGCTCTTCCTTTTCCTCTTCCTCTTCTCCCCACCTCCCAGGGCCAGGGATTGAACCCAGGGTTTTCACACTGAGCTACGTTCCCAATTTTTTTTTTACTTTGAGACAAGGTCTTACTGAGTTTTCCTGGCTAGCTGGCTGTTCTAGAATTTGCAGTCCTCCTGTTGCAGCTTCCCAGTGTGTGGGGATTACAGCTATAAATCACCATCCCAGAGTTTACAGAAGATATTACATCACAACCATTTCTTTCATTCCAAATAGCACCAAGACAAATATCTTCATACTAATTACATCTTATGTACACATTATTGATGATCCATCTAACATACGTTCTTATATTTTGAATTACTGAGTTAAAGGTTTTGAATAGTTTAAAAAAGACAGACTCTAATTGTCACATCTTTCCCCACAGAAGTCATTTCAGTTCATATATTCCCCTTAGTGGTATGTGAGATTCCCTGTCTCATCATGCTTTCCCCCATACTCGGAATCACCAGCTTTAACAATCTACGCTCATCTGATGAACACACACACACATACACAAACACATACATATGCACGCATGCACGCACACATGCACATACTCCAAGATATTTCTCCATGAATATTTAAAACTTCAAGTATTGACCATTTGCATTTCTTCTTTTGTGATTTATGGAAAACCTAGTATGTTTATAGCATAGGACTATATAGGTAGTAACAATGAATCACTGAGTCTCCCAAGAGCCCCAGCAGAAGCACAGCACAGTTTCCACTTCACAGACGGAAATGAGACA
>PVKA01024518.1:0-34122 GCA_004027165.1 Ctenomys sociabilis | reverse complement strand
TAATATCCTGTCCAACCACCATTAGTGCAGATCTTGCCTCTCATAGGATTATGTAGAAGCACAGCGTTATCTATCCCAACTGTACTGTCTATACACACACATCATGATTTTTTCTTTCTATACCCCTTCCTTTGTCTACACCTGTCAAAGGTGGGCACTCCATTGTCATTCAACTAACTTAGGTGCTTGAACTCGACACCACAGTCCAACACAGTCCAGCATTCCACAACAATAGTGAGTTATTCAAAGAAGTTGTTGACCATAGCCATTTACAGCTCAGCTTAATATTATGGCCCCACGATGTATACTTCATTTTTATACTTTTCTGATGGATGGTTAAGACCTAGATACAGCAAGACTTATATGCCAACACATGAACTTTATATTTCTTATGTGGTCAGTGAAGTGCTCTCAGGGTTTATCTGAGCAAACCCTGTACATTGTAGTCCTGTACATTATTCTGTAGATCCTTTGTCTGTGTCATCCATGTGGATGAGTCACGGCCAATGCTTGACCAGTTTGCTCTCTGTGAGAGCTTGAGAGAAAGTTTTCTCTTCATGTGACTCTCCCCATGCGCACTATAGAACTTCAATCTCTTTCCTCTGTGTAGGACAAATCTTAATGGACATGAAAAACCTAATATCCAAGACCACAATTATAACAGGAGGCCTGAACACCCCTTTATCTCAAAAAGATAGATCAACCAGACAAAAAATTAGCAAGGAAGTAGGAGAACTTAAGCAGAGCTTGGAACAAATGGACCTGGTCAACAAACACAGAGTGCTCCAACCTACCACAGCTGAATACACATTTTTTTCAGCTGCACACGGGTCATGTACCAAAATAGAAAACATACTAGTCTAGAGGTCATGTGTAAGTATATGCAAGAAAACAGAAATTATCCCATGCATATTATCTGACGACAGTGCAATGATACTGGAAATGAACAACAAAAGAAACCAGAAAAACCCGCTAAATTAATGGAAATTAAAGAACACCCAATTCAGCAATCAATGGGTCACAGAAGAAATTAAATAAGAAATTCAACAATATCTAATTTCAATGAAAATTCAACCACAACTTACCGGAATTTATGGGATGCGATGCAAGCAGTTCTCAGAAGAAAAATCATAGCTATGAACTCACACACTAGGAAAACAGAACGGAACAAATAAACAGCTAATGCTGTACCTACACCATCTAGAAAAGGAAGAACAAACCAAACCCAGAGCCCAAAGATGAGAGGAAATCATAAAGATTAGAGCAGAAATTAATTTAATTGAGATGAAGAAAACAGTTCAAAGTATCCACAAATCAAAAAGCTGATTCTTTCAAAGGCTAAATAAAGTTGATAAGCCTCTTGCTAACCTCATGAAAAAGAGGAAAGAAAAAATTCAAATACATGCAATAATGAATGAAAAGGGTGAAATCACCACAGACCTAGTGGAAATTCAGAAGATTATCAATAGCTACTTTGAGTATCTTTACGCTCACAGAATAAAGCACATAGAAGAAATGGACAGACTCCTGAAAAGGTACAAATTACCACAACTGAACAAAGATATAACTCTCATTAAGCCGATAACATCCAATGAAATACGAAACATAACAAAAAGGCTGCCGACAAAGAAAAGTCCAGGTCCTGAAGGATTCACAGTTGAATTCTACAAGAAAGTTACACAAGATATAATCCCTACACTCCTCAAACTCTTCAATGAAATTGAAAAGAAGCAGTCCTCCCGAAATCATTTCTGGAGGAAAGTATTATCCTGATTCCAAAACCAGGGAAAGATACAACCAAAAAGGAGAACTACAGGTGTCTCGCTCATGAACATAGATGCAAAAATCATCAATAAGATCCTAGCAAACAGAATACAGTAAATCATCAAGAAAATAATACAACATGACCAGGTAGGATTCATCCCAGGGATGCAAGGATATATTGAAAATCTATAAATGTAATACACTATATTAGTAGACTGAAATCTAAAAACCACATGATCATCTCAATTGATGCAGAGTCCAACTCTCATTCATGTTCAAAACCCTGCAGAAAATTGGAATACATGGACTCTACCTCAACTTGATAAAAGCCTCCTATGACAACCCAATGGCTAATATAATTCTAAATGGGGAAAAACTGAAATCTTTTACTCTCAGATCTGGTACAAGACAAGGATGTCCTCTATCACCCCTCATATTTAATAGAGTTTTAGAAACATTAGCAACAGCCATTATCAAAGAGGGAGAAATAAAAGGAATAAGAACAGGTAAAGAAGAAGTTAAATTATCACTATTTGCAGATGACATGATAGTTTACTTGGAAGATCCAAAAAATTCCACCAAGAAGCTACTAGAATTGATATGAAAATTCAGTAGCATAACAGGATACAAAGTCAATACTCAAAAGTCAATAGCAATCCTCTAGAGAAACAACAAATACACTGAGAGGGAAGCAATAGAAATAATACCTTCTACAGTAGCACCCGAAAATGAAATACCTTGGAATTCACTTAACCAAGGAAGTCAAAGATCTTTTCACAGAAAAATACAAGAACCTAAGAAAAGAGCTTATGGGGAATTTCATAAAATGGAAAGATTTTCCATACTCCTCCATAGGAAGAACCAACATCGTGAAGATGGCCATACCCCCGAAATTGTTGTACAGATTTAAAGCAATCCCTATCAACATGCCACCAACATACCTCCCAGACATAGAGAAATCATTCCTAAAATTTATTTGGAACCACAAACGACCTAGAATAGCAAAGGCAATCTTGGCCAATAAAGACAAGGCAGGAGGAATCACAGTTCCTGACTTGAAATTATACTACAAAGCCACTGTGATAAAATCAACATTGTACTGGTAACGAAAAAGACCTGAGGATCAATGGAGTAGATAAGAAGGTGCAGAAGCATTTACGAACACACTCAGCCATCTGATCTTTGACAAAGGGGCCAAACATACTCACTGGAAGAAAGATAGCCTCTTTAACAAATGGTGCTTGAAAACTTGGCTTTCTACATGCTGAAAACTAAAACTTGACCCAGTGCTATCACCATGCAATAAGTTAAAGTCAAAATGGATTAAAGATCTGAACATTAAAACAGAAACACTCAATCTCCCAGAAGAGAAAGTAGGAGGAACTCTTGAAGTCATAGGGGTAGGTAAAGAATTCATGAACAAACCCGCATGGAAAACACTTGAAAGAATCAACAACTGAGATCAGCTCTTCTTGATGAGTTTCTGCACATCAAAAGAAATTGTCAACAGAGTGAAATGACAGCCCACAAATTTTGAAAAAATCCTAACTAATAAGCAATCAGTCAAAGGTCTGCTCTCTATATTATATAAAGAACTGAGATATAATAGGGCCCTCAAATTTAAAGACCTAATTCAGAAATGGGCATGTGAGATGAATACACACCTCACAGGAGGAAATTAAAGAAGCGAATAAATATATGAAAAAATGCTCCACATCACTAGCCATCTGCAAAATGCAAATTAGAATATCACTGAGATACCATCTCACTCCAGAAAAAATGGCTATGATAAAGAAATCAACCAACAACAAATGCTGGAGGGGATGTGCGGAAAAGGGAACACTTCTCCATTGCTGGTGGGAATGTAGACTGGTACAGCCATTATGGAAATCAGTGTAGACACTCCTTAAAAAACGAGGACTGGAATTCCCATTCAAGCCAGCTATCCCCCTACTGGGAATTTTCCCAGGGGAACTGAAAATGTCATATCATAGTGATATATGTGTACCTATGTTTATAGTGGCACAATTTGTGATAGCCAAATTATGGAAACAACCAAGGTGCTTGTCACATAAGGAATGGTTACAAAAATGTGGTATCTTCATACAATGGAGTATTACTCAGGAATAAAGAATGATAAACTTGAAGCCTTCATATTTAAGTGGATGCCTCTTGAACATACACATATAAGTGAAATAAACAAGACCCACAGGTGTAAATATTATATAGTCTTCCTAGTATAAGAGCTCAAAAGAAGAAATACAATCAGAAAGGCATGACACAATTAAAAGGAAAGGAAGAACTTGAGGATTGGACAATGAGGAGAGGGCAAAGAGAAATACTGGGAAACAGGACATGGGCAAATCCATACATTAATATACACAAGATGGTTAAGGCAATGATCCTGAGAAACATCAGTTAATTGGTAGGATTCTCACCCTGACTATCTATACATGCTGATACCTGTGAACCAAGCAACTGCACTGAAGATAACAATGTGTAATAGAAGGGTCATGCTTGGATTGCCTGCCATTTTGGTCTACTAAATAAGTACTTCCTGTCATGACATACCAATTATTACCATATTGTCTCTTAAGTAAAAGGTTTTTTTTTTCTTTTTTAAATTAAGGGTAATAAATGACAAAAAGAAATAAAAAAAAAAAGGTCACAGGACTGTCCTGCATTAATCCTGTATATAATTAGATTTCTAAATTTCTGTGTAAAATATGTGTTCATTCCTATTTTTTAATTATTTTTTCTTCATATTCTATAGGGACTTAAAGTTTAACATATCAATACTTGATGGAAAATACCTATTCTATGTTATATAATTGATACTTAGACAGATAGGGTAAACTGAAATGCACATGTTACAGGGTAATAGTAAGCTTCCCTCCTGGAGGGTTAACAACCTAAGCTTGCAGATCAAAAATTAGAGAAAAGGAAGGGCTGCAAGGTCAGCCAACATTTTGGTCCTAGCCTTTCAAGGTCAGTGAAGACTCAGGACATAGGAGAACCTGTACTGTAACATCATGTAACTCAATTGCGTCCCAAATTTTCAGATCAAGGATATTATGGGGCCACAGAGAAAAGTGATCATGATATAGAGTGTGCCTAAGGAGAGTCACATGGAGAGAAAACATTCTCTCAGGCTTTCACAGAGAGTAAACTGGTCAAGCAATGGCTGTGACTCATCCACAAGGCTGACACTGGCAAAGGATCTACAAAGTGCTGTACAGGGTTACAGGATAAATCCTGAGGGCACGTCATTGATCTTATCAGATACAAAAGTTACATTTCTTGTTATACAGGTCTTGCTTTATCTTGGTCTTAACCATCCAGTAGAAAAGTATTAAAACAAGGTAAATAAAGTAACGTGATATTAATATGCTGAACTGTGAAAGGCTCAAGTCAACAACTTTTGCAGATAATCCACTACTATTGTGTACTGCTCGACTGTTTTGGATCATTTTGCTGAATTCAAAGCACCTATAGTATTTAGATGCCAATGGAATACCCATCTCTGACAGGTCTAAACAAAAAAAAGGGGATACAAAGGAAGGACCATTTTGTATTTGTATATACAGAATAGTTAGGATAAATATACAACTACTCTTGCTTAATTCAACGAGTAGAAAGATATGTACTAATAGTGTTTGGGCAGAATATCCTGTCTGCTTCTTGTACTGTGATAACCACTAGGAAGATAACAATGTACAATGTATTAATTATTGAAACTGTCTTATTAATCAATTTGAAGCTGTTTCACTGCTAGTTGTTTCTCAATAAAATAAAAAAAATAAATTTAATGAACATGCACCTTAGGTAATAACTAAAACAAATACACCAATAGAAAGAAAATCAGCAATAAGATAGAAAAATTTTCAAATCAATCTAAAACCAAAGTTAAGAAAGTAAAGAAAAAAATCGAAATACAGAATATTGGAATAGAAAGCATTAAATAATATGTAAAAATAAATGTATAATAACAATGAATATAAACTGGTTAAATTATCTTGGAAGACCTTTAATGACTCAGTTGAATTAAACAAATTTATCTATATGATATTTACAAACAATATACCTGAAACCAGAAAGGCTGAAAAATTTAAAAATGAGAAAAGAGAAACATGCAAATACTAATGAAAGCAATAAAGATTTTTTATTATTTACTAGATAAAATAGATCTCTAAAGCAAAACCATATTAGAGACATAAAGATAATTTTAAGAGTGGAGTATAGTGATATGCACCTGTAATCCTGACCCTCTGGGAGCCTGAGGCAGAAGCATTTCAAGTTTGAGCCCAGTCTGGGCAACTTAGTGACATTCATTTAGTAGCAATTAAACTTACGGAAACCCTTTTTCAAAATGGAAATGGAAATGAAAATGAACTGAGGATCTCTCAGTGTGAAGGTTTGGTATTCGACAGCTAGTAACCCAAAAATGTTACATAATAAGGAATAATTCAGCAGAAACATATGCCACATGCAAATGTGCCTAAGAGGAAAGGCTTTCAGTGTGTAAAGCAATGACTGTAGAATAAAGAGAGAAATTTCAAATCCACTGTCAGAAGATTTTTACCTTGTAATACTAGGCGAACTGAGAAAGCCTGAACACTTGCAAAAATGGTGACTTGAATTATCAAAATAAAATGACAAACACATAAAAAGAAGTCTAAGGATGATAAACAAGCATTATTTTCATGCACATGTATAACATTTAAATTTTTTTTATGTATTTAGTACAGGGTCTCACTACATAGATTGAACCTGTAGTGATTCTCCTGCTTTTAGCCTCCCAAGTGCTGGATTACAGGTGCACGCCACCATGCCCAGTCTCAATCGCCATCTCAGTGCCCCCAGTGCGGGGCTGGCACAGCCTGTGAGGGATCGAGCTCTCGCTGCTGCACTCTGCCTAAGCAGGCCCTTTAGTTCGCTGAGCTATCTGGCTGGCACCCACACGTGTAACATTTAAAGAAAATTAAGGTTGAGGAACAAAGCCAGACAGAATGTATAAAATGTAATTTGGACCTTTTTCTCTGTTCATCATAAAATTAGGTTAGAATAATTTAAACAAAGATCTGTTTGGAAAAAAAATCTTTTCAAAACAATTGCATAGCTTTTCGAACAAAACAAGAGGTGAGAAAATTCTTAGAATTTTAACCATGAAAGTAAAGTATCTAAGGGAATGATCCTGAGAATCTTCAGCAGTGTTTTGAAACTAGCAGTTAATTGGTAGGATTTTCACCCTGACTAACTATATATACTGATACCTGTGAACTAAGCAACTGCACTGAAGATAGCAGTGTGTAATACGAGGGCCATGCTTGGAGTGCCTGTCATTCTGGTCTTCTGAATCGTACTGCTTGTCATGTCATACCAATTACTGCCATATTGTCTGTCATGTAAATGTTTGTTTTAAAAAAGGGTAATAAATGAAAAACAAGAGACAAGAAAAAGAGAATATAAAGTATCAAAATTAATGAAGTAGAACTAGAACTAAAGCACTTCTTAAGATACTTCCTTAAAGATTTAAGATTAAACATTTAAACTTAAATATGTATAGTAAGAAAGAGCAAAATACTCAATAATGGACTACATATACAAATAAAGACATGAGAATAACAGAATAAATTTTTAAAAAGTGGAAAAATAAATAGAAACAAATAGAACACAAAGATAAAAAGGGAAGTAAAAGTTTGACACGTGTATTTCCATACCTAATATTCCCAGAACTCCAAGCCAGCCTGGCCATCTGCCCACCTCATTTTTGATTTGAAATACTCATCCCTGGCCAGTGTGAGTGGCTCAGCTTCACCCAGCAGCCCCTCCAGACTTGTTCCTTGAGAAATCTGTCAGTTACATGTAACTGATTCTTCTAGCTTTGAAAAGCAAAATCTTGGAATCTTCATCTCCATCCATGAAATGAGCAAATCTTATTGGCTTCCCCATCTTTTTTCATAACTAGAGAAACCCCACAAGTAAGCTCGTATAAATCTTGATAGAATTTTAGCCAGACCAAAGTTGGCCAGTGAAATTTCAAAGGCATGATTAATTGGAGTGCTTAGAATCAAATATGACAAAAGAAAAATTAGAGACTTACAAAACTGCAGCTGGAGAAGACTGGCCAAGTAAAGATAAATGAATAACTAACCCAGTGAAAAGCATTATGAAGAAAACAGGACCGTCACAAAGGAAATTCTTCTAAAATTCTTTCCTGATTGTTAGAACACAGAGCTCTTTGCTTTCCACATCTTAAAGCCTCTCGACTAAAATAAGAAATATCTAGGACACATAAATATAATGATATAAACTTCTCTTTACTATTTTTTTTAAGAAAAAGAAAAGTCAGTGTGGTTTATCAGAAAAGTAGGCTGTGACCTAGTCCTGACACTAGCGCCTCGAAGGCAGAGGCTCACGACTTTCTGTGCCTCAGTTTCCTCTCCTACGGTGAGGAAGCCAGACACCCTGTGACGCCAGGCTTGCCTTCTCAGAGGGGTCAGGATGCCAGGAGACAGGCGCAGAAGTGGAGAACAGCAGTGGTGACATCTCAGTCTTTCGCCCAGGAAAGGGTACAAGCTGCACTGCAAACTGGAAACTGGGTTTAAGGTTTGTCTTTCATTGTATGGGTTGGAATGATCTAGCTTTACACAGTCTCGGTGAGGAAAATGGCCCCGTTGGCTTGAAGTCTGTTACAAAAGGGAGAATAGTTTCTGTTTTTTAATCCTTCGCCCTTCCAATATTTAACCACTGGTAAAAACTGTCTTAGAAAAAAAAAATCTCACTTGTCATGCTCTCCATATTTAAAAATTTGCAGTTGAGATACACTCTATCTATTTTGTCTGTCTGTCTGTCTTTCTCCCAAGGAGTGGAATACAGGGCTTGATGCATGCTAGACCAGAATTCGACCTCTGAGCTACATTCCTATCCTCAAAATACATTTTTAGGCACGTGTCCATAAAAGTGTATCAAAAAATGTGTAAAAAGTAGAAAATTCACCTAGACAGATATCAAATAGTGAAAATGCTGTTTCTAACAAAAATGAGCCAGTGAGGCCGAAAGTTTCCCAGTCCCGCCACCATCTGCATTTACTGACCGCTTTCCCTGGCATGCCCACTGGTTTTTACTAGAAAGACAAGCAACATGTGGTCTTTGGCCAACGACTGACCATAAAACTAACAACTGCAGTCCACACATTTCTTCATAATGAGGGCTCAGCTCTCTGCTCCTGGGCATGTTCACATAATGTGCCTGCGAGGTCTGATCTGTAGCCAAAATTATGATTAGTATATTTAATCAATGGCCCCTGTCTCTATCAGGGTATCAACACATCAAAGCAGTGCATACTAATTGGATATAATAACAGCTAAGACTTTAGAGCTAATATAAACTAATGAATAACATTTATTGAGCCCTTGCCTGTTAAGCTAAATAATTTTCATACAGTGCACTTTATGCCCACAAAAATATTCCGTGAGTTGTAGGTAAGCCACATGGCACTAGGGACCCCCTACATTGATCTCTTCCAAATAGAGCATCTAATAGGCTTTGGGTATGTTTATGGACTAAATGAAATAAATATTAATGTAACATTATTACTATTTCCTTTCTACACATAAGAAAACTGAGGTTGAGAGATATTATGGGTTATACTGGTGAGGAGCTGAGCTGGGATTTGAACTCTGGTTTCCTGAATTGCAGAATTTATGCTTTGAACTACTGTCTGTGCCCTTCTTGGTCATTAACTCTGAAGTTTCTGAATTGGAGAATTTTATCTCTTAGGAGATTATGCTTAATTGGGGACTCCCTAAAGATCAGAATTCATTAGTGTTTTTCCATCCAGTGATTTATAATATATTTAAGTCAAAGAAGGTATAAGCCCTTTCAAGGAAAACATTGCCCTGAATTCCTTAAAGTGAAAGAGACTTCTCCAAAGTGAACCCAATTTCTGCTTCCCATCGGCGCGCCAACAAAAACCTGATGCATTACAACAAGGTTAGCCTTGCTATTCAAAGTGTGATGTGTATGTGGCAACATGGATATTACCCTTTCAAAAACGCAGATGAGGGGCTGGCCAAATGCTCAGCAGATTAACGCACCTGCCAGCAGGCTTAGGGGCCAGGGGTTCAATCCCCAGGACTACTGTGCCGCCCCCACTCCTGGAGCATGCTGACACAGCAACTGAGACTGGGGGTGGTGGCGCGTGCCTGTAATCCCAGCTCTTTGGAGGCTGTAAACAGTTGGATCACTACAAGTGTGAGACCCTGTGAGACCCGTTAGACCCTTCCCAATAATACATAAATAAATATTTTTAAAAAATTAAAAAGAAAAGTGAAGATGATCAATCCTCCTTAGAGCTACTGTGCCAAAGACTGCATTTTAACATGATCCCCAGAGGTCACCGGCCTGATTACACTCTTTCAGAAACCTTTAAAGCTGTGGCTTCAGTAGAATGGCAGTACAAAATAATAGTGTACTGGACCCTTCAGACCAGCCGTAGGAAGACTTTGAATGTTTTTACCACAGAGAAATGATAAATGTTTGAGAAGGTGGTTGTGTCTCCTCTGACTGGACCGTTACATGGGGTACATGTGGTGCACCGGAGCACCACATGGTGACTCGTGATGGTGTAACTCTTAGGAGCACAGGTTTGTGCATCCATCTATTTGCACTCCTTGCATGGAGTTGGTACCTGTACATAGCACATCTTAATTCCTTTTTTTTTGGTGGAACTGGGGATTGAACTCAGGCCCTTGTGCTTGCCAGGGAAGCATGTATTTTTCTGAGCTGTCTTCCCAGCCCATTAACTCCTTTTTTAATCTCCTTTCTCTTCCTCCATCTCTTAATGCCCTCCCTTTTGAGAAAGGTCTAATGTCCTCCTTCCTATTATCTATCTTTTATTTCGCTCTTCAATTTTACTTTGGGCTTCTCATACAGGAGAAATTATGTGATATTTAAGCTTATCTGTTTGATTTACTTCTTTTAATATTGTGCTCTTAAAGTGCATCTATTTTCCTACAAATGACTCAAGTTTATCTTTCTTTATACCATAGTGGTACTCTCTTACATATGTATACCATATTTTCTTTATCCATTCATCTGCTAATGAACATATAAGTCATACAAGTTTTATATGTTGACATTAAAAAAAACCCAATGCATATGCTTCCCACTTAGGAGTTTATATTTAAATGATTATTAATTAGATATTATTCTGATATTCATTTTTTACAATATTTTTGTAAAGTTCTTCCAGGGACTTGAAGGAGAAGCTAGGGTTAAGAAGTACTGAAATTATGTGCAATGTATTAATTGTTGTAACTCTCCTATCAACCTGTTTTGAAAAATGTCTCATTGCAATTTTTTTCTCAATAAAAGTAATTAAAAAAAGAAGTACTAAAATGACCTGTTATTAACAAATTTTGGAATTATAAAACTGGAAACCACAATCTAGGTTCTTATCCCAGTGTCACATTTACCTTGAACCAATCAGCTCACTTTTCCAAGTCTGCCTTTAACTAATTCTTTTTTTTTAATTTTCTGGCAGAACAGAGGATTGAACTCAGGCCCTTGCGCTTGCCAGGCAAGCACCTATTCTACTGAGCCATCTCCCTGGCCCCTGCCTTTAACTATTGAGTGAAGACAATACATGTACCTGCTTACATCATGGGAGTTCTAACAAGTATATACAAAAACCTTTATGAAGTTTTTAAAGCACAATTGCAAGATGATATTTTTATTTCACACAACTGCAGGTGTGATCTGTGAATGCATTGCTTGGCCCTAAGCATCAGCCTTACTTTAAATAAGTGAGGATGAGGGCCAGCAATTAGATCAGCAGTCTAAGTGCCTGCTCAGGCAAAGCTCAGGGACCAGGGTTTGATCTCTGCTGCCCCTCCCTCCAGGAGAGCTGAGCCAGCCATCGAGAAAGGGCATGGTGGTGCCGTCTATAATCCCAACACTGGGGTGGCTGAAAATAGGAGGATCTTTATGAGTCTGAGCTGCACAGTGAGACCCTGTACCAAACACATAAAAAATAAATGTAGGCCTGGGGAGATGGCTCAGTGGAATAAGCACTTCCCTGGCAAGCACAAGGGCCTGATTCAATCCCTGGTTCTGCCAATTTTTATTTTATTTTAAATAAATAAAAGTCAATTAGCAAGGGTGTGCAGTGTCATTTTTTTCCCCCCCAGAAACTTAGAAGTCCTAAAAGCAACTGAAAAAGGATGAGCTCCTTGAACTATCTGGAGACCAGCAGAAAAGTGATTCTGAGCCACTTCTTTTCCCACTGATTGTCAGCCCAAAGGGAAACCAAGATGGTGATGGACTGGAGAGCATGTGTAAGTGCTATAGGAAGCCACCCAGCACAGGAGCTCCGCAGAAATGGAAAGTGACTTCCTCTTATTTTTAATTATGTGCCAAGTACATTTGCACCACTTCTTTCTTTCAGACATGCAAGAAAAATATACATTTTATTCCAAAACCCTTATTTTGGTGTCTGAAATCTGTAGCTAACAAACAGACACTTGTAACACTTTTGACTTTTATATTTTTATATCTGTATTTTAGTCAAATCTTATAATTGACAGAGACATATTTACATCCCAGAAATCAAGAAGAAATTCACAAATATGACTTTAAAACTTTGAGTATTTGCTTTTATTAGCTGTAGCACATTTATAGCTTAAATGTCTCCCAGGAAAGTCAACACTATTTGTGGTGACTACAGCAAAACAGTCATAATTTTTGGTCCTGTGCATCTTCCAAATTTTAGCCACAAACATGCACACCAAGGATTTTATTCAGAGCTCTTGAGATTACAGGGCAATACGTAGTTTTGAGAAAAGAAAGATTCGAAGCAGAGAGGCTTGAAAGCAACGGTTTTGTTGCTGAAAGTTAGGCATAGTTAATAGGTTAATTTCTGTTTATTGAATAAGAGAGCCCAATGCTGATTGATATAGTAATTTCAGTGTTTGCTATGGCAAATATTTAGCTCATTATCAGTTTTAATAGCATTTTGCAGAACAAGCCTTTTCTTGACATCTAGAAAATACTATTAAATTTCCCTGCATAGATACATTGTTATGACATGCAATAACTACTTGAATATAAAGGGGATTAATAATTTAAAAGGTGTTAACAAATTAGGGCCATCATTAAAAATAGACTTTGAACCATTTTGTAGCAAAATCAGATTGAGGTAATGCTCTACTCTTATGATAAAGAATTACTGCATTAATTCTGCAAAGTGAACTTATTGCTCCTATTCGTCTCCGAAACCCTGGAGCATTAAAAGACAGGAAGAGTGAAATGATCAGTGCATTTTTTTTTCCAGAAACCCCAGCTTTAATTTTTCCATCACAGTTCCATAGCTCAGCCAGCCTCATTGTGTTAACAGGGGAGGGAGGATGAACCTTCAAAATGTCGTAGTTTTCTTTAATTTTGCTTTTGATCTGTCATATAAAATTGGGCCATATTTTCCCAGACAGTTTGTAGTAATAAATAGAGAATTGTGTTTAACTTGGGCAAAATCGGTGTTGAGCACAGGGCTTAGCACTGCTTGGCATCTGACTTCTTCTAACTCCACCCACGAGCATGTGGATGATGTGTTGGCAGCAGTTATCCCACTGGCGGCTGGCGGCCCTTCCCCTGAAGGGAGCAGCGAGGTGGTACCCCCTGAATGCTCCCCGCCCAACCTTGGTACCTCTCCCTTACACTAAGCACTTTTGGGAAGGGACAGTGCCACACAAATTGTTGATGGTCCAGAGATACTGGTAACTCCCCTGAGCTACTTGAATCCTCCAGTTCAGCACTAAGTCTTCTATAGTTCCACATCCCTCCTCTGACATATCACAACATACTTTGAAATTCTATTATATTCTCAACTAAATTTCCTGCATCACTATTGACATTGACAGCAAAAAAGAAATTTGACGTAAAATTACAAGTGTGATGATTTATAAAATCATGGGTTAAAACTCAAGTGGACCTAAATGATTATTCAGTACTCCTGTTGTAAAGATTGAGATGGGTTAAACCCATTACTGTGGCAAACAGCTGTGAATAACTAGCAGGAAGTTAGTCTTGCAATACCAATCTTTCCTATATGAAATACTTGTATTTCTTATTATTTTTTTTATTTTGGACTAGTACATGCATGCAGTACATAGTCATTACAGTGCATACTCATCATGGGAGTCAATGCATGTACCTAGCACATCTTAGATCTTTTCTCCCCATTCCTTCTCTTTAACTTCTCCCTCCCTTGTTCTCTTTCCCCTTTGAACATCTTCTTGCCACCTGAGAGCTCTACTGAGAACAGCTATGGGGTGGAGTGAGTATTGGACTTAGTGTGAGCTTTCCACGAACTTCAGTACCAAGTTATACATGTAACCATGGGACAGTGCCATTGTCTGCATCCACTAAATGTCCACAGTAGCACCCTACTTCAGGCATGCCGTGTGGAATGGCTAAATTTATACATGTAAAACCACACCATGCTATACGTCTTTATATAAATATGTTATCATTAAGTGAATATGTCTGCTTGCACTAAATTAAAGCATTTTGTTATCTGAGAGGGGGATTATTAGTTAGCAGACACATTAGCAAGGCCCTGAAGCGATGGGACAGAAAGATAAGTTCTCTTTTGGGGAAGAAGAAAGGCGGAGGGCTGGGGAGATAGCACAAAGGCATAAGCACCTGCCTGGCAAGCTCAACAAACCAAGTACAATCCCTGGTACCACATGCCTGCTATACTGTGCCAGCCCTGAAACCAGGAATGGCGGTGCATGCTTGTAATCCCAGCTCTGGGGAAGCTGAGACAGGAGGATCACTATGAGTCTAAACTGTGAAGCAAAACCCTATAAAAAAAAAAAAAAAAAAAAAAAAAGAAAAGGATCTAAGGCTTTGGTAAGTAGAACAAAGAATGTGGGACCCAGGGATGTTGTCAGAACAGCAGGCAGGATATTAGGAGCCCTGTTTAATGATCAAAAAAGTGAAGGTTTGCAGAGGTTAAGTAATTTGAACCCAGTGGCCAAGTGAGAGTGTGGCAAAATGAGGATGAAACACAGGACCAATTCTGGAGACAGATGGGATGAACGACTAACCTTTGCCCTAAAATCTTAAGAGAGCACTTTGCACATGGGCAGCTAAAGGTGATACATCCTCTGACGGGTTTCCAGCAAGCTCTGAAGGACGTCTGTAAGGTGACATGGATAAAGCAATGCTGCATGATGACCTCAACGTTGTATTTGCAGCACAATTTAGTAAATAATTCTAAAGGAGTTCCAACTGGAATTTTGCAATGATTTTTCCTTTAAGTACTTGTAAATAACTGACTCTAGTAAGCCCAATTTACTCACTACTACTCTTTTTCCAATACACAATCCTTGTCAAAAATCTCTTCTAAACTAAGTACATGTTGTATTTCTTCCATGAGTTATAAACTGAGGAGGAAAAAGTTATTGATAATTTATTAAACCTTATGATTTCATACTCTGCCAAAGATCTCATAAAACTTACTTGGGAGGCTGGGGCAGGAGGATCATTATGAGTACAGGATCAGCCTGGGCTACAAAGTGAGTTCAAGGGCAGCCTGAACAAGGCAAGACCCTGTCTCAGAAAGGTAAAAGAGAGGGAAAGGGAGAGAGAGGGAGAGGGAGAAGGAGAGAGAGAGAGAGAGAGAGAGAGAGAGAGAGAGAGAGAGGAGCTGATAAAACCCAATTCTGAAGTGTATGTATAAATAAGGTCATTTAGGCTAGTTTTGAAAATCACTGCAATATAATTCAGCAATTATGACACTAATAGCTTTATGGAAAACACATCAAAAATGCTAATTTAGTTTCATTGTTTAGTCATGCATGTAGTTCATATGCAGTAAATATATTATCAAAATACATGTTTGGTGATACTTAGCATCTCTATTCCCTTCAGAAAATGAAGCCATTCTCATACCATAAATGCTCTCAGAATAGTAGAAAGAATTGTTAAATTTATATTTGATAGTACCTATTGGGGTAGACGTAAAGAAAGAGCAGCAGCTATGAAATCAGTAACAAAACTGAGAAATCAGTTCTGACAGATGCCAACCCAAGGAGCAGGCCTTGTAGGCTATGGTCCCCTCATCTCTTCATGTATCAGAATTACTTGCTTGTGCTGCGTTTGCTCCTCAATTTGCAGTTCTGTGACTAGGAGATGTTCTATAAGTTAACAACATCAGTTTTTGAACAGGAGCATCTATACAAAGGTGTGTTAGTTAATTTTTCTCATTGCTGACAAAATACTCAACGCTCAAAATTAATGAAGGAAAGGCTTATTTGTCTTACAAATAGATCATCAGATAACCAGCTGGCTCCTAAGCAAGGTGACATGGTAGACTGGCATCCCAGAGGAGAAACAACTCACGATGGGCAGAAGGAAGCAAAGCGAGCAAGGGGGGCAACCACAGCTCTTTCTGACCCTTGCATCTTATCCAAGGCCACTCAGAGCAGGCAGCCCTGGCACTCTTAATCCCAGAGCCCTTGATCCTATCACTGCACCATGAGTGAGTCTCAGCGCCACACCTCCAGTTCTCAAGGACATCGGAAAAGCCTCACTTATGACCACATGAGGCTTTGAGGGGACAACTCAGCAGAGGCCATAGCAGAACCATGGTCACTCAGACATTACAATGGATTGCTTTTCTCCAGCATTTTAGCTGAGCACAGCTGCAGGGAGACACTGTGAATCTCAGTAAACAATATTTTGACCCAGGAGCCCGCTGCCCCTCAGATTTACTATTTTTGGCACCTCCATTTGCCCTTCATGCTCCAGTCTCCTTGAGAACTCTGTCACCTTACCAGAGTCGCACTGCATGTGTTTGTGGCAGAGGCCATATATTCTGAGCAACAGAACCCTCTGAAGAGTTGAAGGTCTAAGAGCATTTCAGTCAATGTTATTGACAGTTGATTTATGTCCTTTGAATGTGAGCTCCCAGGCTAAGCATCTTTGCTTCCCCAGCCATGGATTACCATCATCACGGAAAGTGGTGAACCTGGGGAAATGCCAAGGCCCACCATGTCGAGAAGGCTGTGATCTAAGTTGGCCTGCGGCCACTGTACTTTCCAAATCAACCGGAAGTGGTAGTGTTCAGGGGAAGGAGGCAGCCTCGTTATCCTTGGAGGGCTGTGTATTTAATCTGCAGAGATGCCTGTAGGAAGATATTTCATAAAATCCTCTCACTTTTGTAGGCAAGATAACAAATTAGAGCCTTATTTTCAAACATCCCATGGTTTGATTTAAAAATTAAAACCTGGGAAGTCAAATGTGTTTTGCTTAAATGTCGCCTTGTGATTTTTTTGTTCGTTTGTTTCCTTTAAAGAAATAACAGGACACTTCAATCATAATTTAATTGTAGAAAGAATTATTTGCTCTGAAAATTGTTACTTATGATGTGATTTTACCTTATACACACATATACACTTCTCTTATGCTGAGGATATAGTGTTCTAAAAACATACAACATTTTAAAATGTGTTAACATGTACATTTAAGATAAGGAATTTCTTTATTTTTATTTTTCTTTTTTTGGCTGGCTCAGGCTGCCATTAGGGCAGGTCCGGTGTCCCGTGGTCCCCCACACCTGAGTGGGTTTGCCCATGCAGGAGCTTAAGCAACCGAGCTAACAGTCAATCCCCCATTTAAGATATAGAAGACCAAGATCTGTTAAATATGCCTTAAATTCTTCCAAACTCTTTATTGCATTTTTTAACAATCTAAGCTAGACATAGTATGTCCACCTATAATCCCAGCCCTGATAGAAACTGAAGCAGGATTATCATAAATTTAAGTCCCACCTAAATTTAAGGGCAATTTAGAAAGTCTCACCTGTCTCAAAATAAATTATACAATACTCAAGGACTACAGCACCCAGGGAAAGCTCTACTGGACTTAATTCCCAGTACCATGCCAAAAAAATTTATACAATGATAACATAGTACATTAAGGTCTAATGGATTACTGAACTAACGCATATAAACATACATAACTACAGCTTATGACTAAATTTAAAATTAAAAATCTTGTCCATGAAAAGTGAAATAGGAAAGTTAATAAACTGGAAAGTGATGATCTTTGTGGGGAAAAAAAGAAGAAAAGAAAAACCCCTCTTTACAGTTGCTGTCACTTTTAGCAGACAATAAGAAAAAACACTCATATTAGTGGTACCTCAGGACATGAACATCCTGTTTGAACTGAATTTATTCAGTACGTCTCTGCTTCACAGCACCGTGTCTCCAAGCATTGCTTTACTCAACGTTGTGAAGAGTCTAGGCCTGGCAGTGATCCCTTTATTATATTTTGATCAGCTGTAGATAAAAATGTCAAGCACAAGTGATGAAACAGAAGCAAATGATACCTGTGTTCGAACATGATAAAAACAAAGGGATGTTATATAATCGAGCCTAGTTTTATGTACTCTTTTAAATGGATGCTCTTTTAACGTGTTTTCTTTCCTTTTAAAATAATTATTCTTATTGAAGTATTTATAAACCAATTAACCAGGGAACTGAATGTCATGACTACCTTGAGAAATTTTACTTGTTGGGGTGATTGAGGCTTGGATTTTTGACATTTTGCTCCCTGCCCTCATTCTTCCCTCTGCCCCCACAAAGAGAAAGGTGGAGGCTTTCTCTCTCTCAAGTAGCCCCTTGAGGTTAGCTTAGAGCAGCACTTCTGCTTTGGAAGAAGCTGTCAGCCCTCTGGGCTACAGGAATATGCTGTTTCTAATAAGAATCTTGCACAAGACAGTAGCTATGAATTGGAGTCTATTTTCTCCCTTATATCACCCTTGAAATGGAATGGATCACAGAGATAGAATGCTTGATGCAAAACAAGAACTCAGCTTTAGAAATGACCAAGCATGTCAAACCCATATGCTAAACTTTATCACCTGCAATTTATGCTCTTATAACATTATGTTATTTCACCACGACAGAAGAGTTGGAATGGGAGAAATAAATTCAGATAGGTGCCATCATTGTCTTCCCTTGTGGCTTAGCAATAGTCAACTCCCTTTTCTGGAATGGTCATTTCTGTAGAACAGAGTTCGAAATTTGCATAGAGCCAGTTGGGAAATATTAAAATCCCTTATCTAGAAAAAAGAATGAGGTGCAGGCTAAAAGTCAGAAAGTACAGCAGGTTTGTGTACCACCATGTGTGACATCTTTGTGAGCTGTTAGAGGACAACCATGATAAAGAAACTGATATCACTTATATCTGTCATTTTTCCATTCTCTCTGACCTTGGTCATTTAGCAAAGTCTACTCTGGAAGCTGTCAGACAAGTTCTAGCTCCTTGTGTTACTTTAAGCACATAAATGCTTAATTATCACAACAGTTTGAAATGGGTGAATGTTAATATTTTACCGTACTGTGAGCTGTATCCAGGTGAAAACAGGAACATCTAGAGTCTATAACCACCATGGAATGAACTGAACTTGGAATTGGATTACTGTCAGCAAAAATGTCTTAAGGCTTGGTAAAGTCTGGAATAGTAGAGAAGTAAATGTTTGTAGATAATGAAGAAAGTAAGATGAGTTCACTGTATGAAGCACTCACAGGGGTCAGAGCAGGAGCAGAACACAAGCACCAGAGAAAATTGGTTGAATTCTATGTGGCCTGAGAGTCTTGCAAGTTCTGAGAAATTCAGAGGTGCACAATTAGAATAAAGACAGATGGGAGGAGTTCTAGAACTCCGAGGCCCTAACCCTAAGTAACCAGAGAGGTGAGCTGAACTATAGGAATTGCAAAGACATTGACTGCTATGTCGAGGGACTGGACCATCAGCCCCAAACCCTGAGTTAATGTGAGCCAAGCAATTACAGCTGCAAGTGGAAATGACAACGCTTATTTTTGTTGTCAAATTTCATAACTGTTGTCAACAGCATATACTGTTTATAACTGTTTAAAAAGAAAACAGTTCATGTTCTGGAATATATCAGAAATCAGAAAAAAAAAAGGAGGGAGACAAGAATACTTTGTTCACATTCCTTAATATTACATAAGTCAAGCAAATTATGTGCCTTAAGTCATTCATCTCTCCTTTTTTTCTTACCCTGAACTCCTTTATGATTATCTTCTTTCTTTCTTTCTTTCTTTCTTTCTTTCTTTCTTTCTTTCTTTCTTTCTTTCTTTCTTTCTTTCTTTCTTTCTTTCTTTCTTTCTTTCTTTCTTCCTTCTTTCCTTTCTTTTTTTTTTTAATTTTAGGGAAGGGTCTCACTACTAGATCAGACTCATAGTGATCCACCTGTTTACAGCCTCCAAACAGGTGGATTACAGGCACGCACCACCATGCCCAGTCTCAATTGCTATCTCAGCATGCCCCAGGGGTGGGGCTGCCATGACAGACATCTGCGGTTGAACCCCTGATCCCTGAACTTGCTTGCAGACACTTGAATCCACTGAGCTATTTGGCTGGCCCTTAGTTAAAAGCTTTAACTGTAATAATGTGTATGCGTGAAAGGTTCTTTCTTCCTTAAAAGGTATCTGTGTATTAATAAGTAGAAACTGAATAAATACAATATATATATATATATATATATATATATATATATATGTATGTATGTATACCAAGTATTGTATATATATATCCCATCATCATTCATTTTTCTGAATAGAGGGACCTCTCACTTTCTAGGCTAAAGAAACTATTCCTAAATCCCAACATTTCGAAGTAGGAATTATGTTAATTATTGTACATTTTCTTAAAATCAAAGTAGAATACACCACAGTTAACAGAGAAGCACTATTCCTATGAACCCTGTATATTTAACATTTGCCTCCAGTATGCTTTATGTAATAGAGCATAATTCTTTGTTGACAGTAACAAGATGGCAGAAGGAGTAGGCAGCTTCTAACAACTATAGACCACGCTACCTTAAGAGACTCTGAGACCAATGGGGGCGGGGGTTGTAATCGCACAGCTTCCAGGGTGATTCCAATAGACGCACTGTACTGCGAGAGCGTTCTCTTGTAGTCCTGCCTAGATGCTGTCCACCATTAAAGTCACACATTCAGGCCCTGGAAACCAGGCTAAAACTGTTGTTTTAGCCAACACAGAAGTTTGGCTAAAACAAATGTTGAATTAATTTTTGTGAAAATGATTAAGCTGTATAGATTCAATGTCAGTTCCATTTTTCCAGCAGTCACAGCCTCATTAAAGTGGGTAAACGTGCCCTAATGCAGGAGAGAAAGACATGGCATGTGATTTGAGCCAGAAAACAACATAAGCTCATCAGTTTAGTAAAGTTCTTTTATTTTTTTTTTTAATTTTCCAAAGGCAACATTTTTTAAAAGCTTTCTAAGGAGCCTGTCCATCACAAATGTATTGCTATAATCAGAATTCTTACAAGATTTCCCAAATTCCTAATGGCAATCAATCCCACTCAAATTAGTAACTCAGATAAATTACCATTAATTAGTTAACATATGACAGTGGGTAGTTCTGAGCCCAGAGACCTTTTCTAGTTATTTAAATTATTTACATTACACCACAGTAAAGAAATAGCAAGTAAAGCAAATGACAGAAATAAATCTATTATGAAAAATAATTGGTTTAGGGACACTTCTCAATATCTCCTGCAAATTCCTTGTCTTATCCAGGGGAATCCAAGAGGTTGCTTTGACCTCCTAACTCAAAAACTGTCCCATGACAATACTCAGCTCCTATTACACTGGAAGATTATTTAAATGTACTTGTTCTAGAAATATTGTCAACTACACTAAAGACAGGAAAGGAAGAACTTTTCTATACATAATGTGTAACATGGGAGAATCTTCTTTGTAAGATTTACACAGTTGTGTTCTGTAATTGATCGGCTGAATTGATTTGTGTAATTCAGGGTTATTTTCTAGATTTCTAATAAGGGATGAAAGTCTGGTGGATGACTAGCATCTATGACTATATTGTGGTACAAAGAAGTAGAAGATGATTAGTTTATACTGAAAACCAACTGTCCATATGGAAGCCACTTATTAAAAACCTATTAGAGGGCTGAGAGACTGGGAGTGGTGACGCATGCCTGTAATCCCAGAAAACAGGCAGATAACTACCAGTCTGATCTAGTAGTGAGATCCTGAACACCCTGTAAACCCTTCCCTAAAAATACAGAAAATAAAATAAAAAAAATAAAGAGCTGCGGAGATAGCTTGGTGGTCTAAGACTGCCTGGAAAGCACAGGACTGAAATTTGATTCCAGGTACTGCATGCCATGCTGACCCCAGAGCCCCAGATGCACTATGCCAGCCCCGAAAGTGGGCATGGTGGCCCATGCCTATAATCCCAGTATTAGAAAGGCTGAGAAAAGAGGATCACTGTGAGTCTGAACTGCTAGTGCAGCAAGACTGTATCAATAACAAAAAAATCCTGTTAAAGAGTTATCCCTTTGCTCTTAATGCCATCTCCCTGAGAAGACAGTGAAAATCCCAAATATTGTTACCACAAAACATTATTTGTACAAAACCATGGTAGACTCCATTTCAGATCCCTGCTTTTATTCTGGGTTTGCTTATGTTGTTCAGAGTATCATGTAAAACTTTGTGGGTACAATGACAGCTCAATAGGATTTCTAATCCATGAACATAACAAGATAACACACATCTGAACCTGATTAAAGATTCAGAGTCCAATTCTCTTGAAACTGAAAGCTGAATTTCAGTGAACAATATTAGGCTATGTTGGAGATACACATGCGTTTTGGGATCAAAAGTCCTTTTGGATTGTAGCTTTTAGGAGTAAAGTGATTCCTGGGATAGGGGCAACTTGCTTCTGGGTTGCTCTTTGGGCAACCTGGAAACCTGAGACTCAGAACACTGTGCTTCAGTTACACCTGGAACATGGTAGAAGCTAAATCAGCATTCAAATTGGAGAACTAGGGAACAGTTTCCTGTAGTATCTGGAAACAGTTTCCCTGGGTTTGGGATCTGGTAGTGCCCTCAACACACACAATGGTAAATTTACCTCAAAGTATTATTTATCTAAACTAAAATTATTAGGGAAATACTTTTAAGTATTTTACTGTGTGCATATCTGCAGGGAGATCAAAATAAATTGCAAGTCATGCGGGCCAGGGAGATGGCTCAGTGGAATAAGAGCTTCCCTAGCAAGCACAAGGGCCTGAGTTCAATCCCCTGGTTCTGCCAAAAAAAAAAAAAAAAAAAAAAAGTTTTTTTTTGTTTTGTTTTTCATAAATTGCAAATCATGGCTCTAATTCTTGAATTCAGGGCTCACCCTTAAACAACAAAGTTGGTGAACAAATACAAATATTTAACATAATTATTTTGAGCCAGTTAGAAAATAGGTCCTCAGCTTATTTGGTGTCTGTGACATTTTAACAGCTCTAATCCTTGATACAGCTCCATCCCCCACCATATTTTGAGAATATGAGCAAGTCATTCATGGTCTTGTGGCCTTGGGAGAGCACAGAGGCAGACCCTGACTTGTCGCTCACTTCATGTAATCATGCCCTTTGATATCTTTTTTTTTTTCCTTTAAGTTTGTAATAATGCTGTGACTACTGCTGTTCACAAATATTTTATTTATAGAATTCATCCTCCCTGAGGGCTAGCATAGAGGATCTACAAGCTGAAGGCTAGTCTGTAAACTCCACTGTCTAGAACACTGAATTTCTTTCTCTCACATCAATCGCTGAGCTGGAAGTTTAGACAGAGTAAACTAGCTGCTTTTCCCTGTTGCTATATAGAGAGCAAAGTATCTCTCTGTGAATGGGTTTCCTCTTGTGTTCTTCTGCAAAAGGAGAACTTCATTGTAGGATAACCCTGCCTTTACCTCTCATTACTACTAGAGCCCAATACAAAGGCAAAAGAAAGCAAAATGTGATTTAAAACCTATAGCCTTTTCTGGATTAACAAGAATACCAAATCTTGCATAATATAAATTGAAGTACTGAGTAGTCTGTACATACTCCACGCCCACAGATGCCTGACCATGCTGGGACATAAATTATTGAAACCATCAGTTCATCGTGAGAGTCATTGTAGGAGGAGTAGAAAATTACACCATCATATGTCCAAGGACCCAAATCTTTCATAGGCACAGAGATTAACACCTGTATGCTACAGTTCAAACCATTTTTGCCCGTGGAGAGTAAGTTTGGCTCCTGCTAATACACGAACAATAATGTAACCTATGGTTTAAAGAACTTCAGTTACACTTTATTACTAGTTAAGTCGGAAATAAAAGCACGCTTCATTTTCTTTCTCTATTGTCCAGCTTAGCTTTACTTGTGGCACCCAGGAGCGAACTAAAGAGAACACTGTCATGGATGAATATTCTGAGGCTATTTCCTCCCAACCCCAAAAGAGGAGCCAGTCCAAAGCCCATAATTAGGACTTTCTACCTTTCTGCCAGCATTTATTTCATTTCCCCCTTCTGTTTCTAGGACACTTTGGTTCTTCCCAAAGAAAAGCCTCTTCTGCTTTCTCTTGCTTCGTTCACAGTTGCAATTGTGCAAGCCAAAGCACCTGTGCCCATAACCCTACTTCTGTTTTACCCCTCAGCCCAACAACTTCTGGGGACCCTCTCACATCCTGCGATGTCTTTCTCAGACCCTTTGTCCAATATCCCCAACTGTGACATGGAGTGTGCTGATCAAAATCCACAGCTGGCTAATACCCGCACCAGACTCCTGGCCACTGGTGCTCAGCACCACTTGCTGTCTAAATCTTGGTTAAATGGTTATTAGTGAGGAATGACAGGAAATCCTCTCCACTTTTTTCTTAAGTTTTCAGAGTTTTGCTCCTAAAATATTATAAGGCAGGTAAATCACTCCATCCATCTCTCCGAACTCTAATACATACTAACAGAACCTTATGAAAAACAGCCTATTTCCCACCAGTCATTAATTCATCAAACATTGATTGAATACAAAGTATAAGGTAGACATTTTCTAGGCCCCAGAAACCTGAAATGAGTAAGATATAACCTGCCTGAAAGAGCTCATACACATAGCACACTGATAGTTGAGGACAGAGCCTGCCACCCCTTCTGCTCATGGAGATATTCACTGAGGCTCCCCACAATGCTGATGAAGGCATAAAACACTTGTGCTACCCACTTGTGAGATTAGAGTACTGAGGAAATGCCTCTGGAAACTTGTAGGCCCTTTTACATGACTTTCTTTGTATCCTGGAGATCTGAATTCCATCTCTAATGCTCATTTCTGTTGTCTGCCTTCCTTTCCCTCCATTTCTCTCTTGTCATGTACAGTTTAGATATTTTTATTTTGTGTAATTAGTAATGAGAAAGAAATAGCAATGAAACAGTTTCAGAACAGGTTAGTAGGATAGTGACAATAATTAATATATTGCATATGGTTGTCTTCATAGTAATTATTCATAGTACAAGATGCAGGCATGATATGTTATCTAGACACCGTTAGTACAAATCTTTATTCTCACTGACCTAAGAGAAAGTAGCTGTATATCTATCCTAACTATTTTGGATATACAGATATATATTTTTTCACTACAAAATGGTCCTTAACTTATAGCCCCCCTTTTCGTTTTGTTTTATCAGAGATGGTTGTTCCATTGCCTTTCAAATATTGTAGGTGATTGAATTCAGCAAAACAACCCAATACAGTCCAATAGTCCATAATAGTAAGGGGTTAGCAGAATTGGCAATGTATTTTTAAATGTGCACTTCAGAAGTGAGGCTTTGAGAAGGTGCCTGGATCATGGGTCACTATGCTTCTCCACAGATTCACCCACTGTTGACCCTAAAGCTGAAGGTGCCATTAGGAGGTGGGACCTTGCCTGAAGAGGTGGTCACCGGAGAATGATGTAGAAAGGGCTTGTCTCCCACCTCAAGGGCTTCCTTCTCCCTCTGCTTCTGGCCTCCACAATATGAGCTGCTTTCTTCCACACCAGTTCTCTTGTACAGTGCCATTGCTGCATTGGAGCTCACATGGACTACAACGTTTAGACTTGTGAGCCAAAGTAAACAAATCTTTCTTTAGGTTGCAGATGTCAAGTATTTTGTCCCAATAACCAGGCAACCAGATAGTGACTAAATGTCTAAGCTCTCCTCCTTTGGCTCTCTCTCTTCCCTCTCCCCCTCCCCACCTACCTCCTCCCTCCCTCTCTCAAATCCATTTACACCCAAAACTCTTGTCTCTGTGAGGCAGACTTCTAATAAAAGCCTTTTTTAATTCAGAATAAGAATGAACAACAGCCAGATACACTATGATCTTACCTGTGCCAGAACAGGAGTATTTCACATAGCCATCATTTTCCCACCCACCCCAGCTTCCCTTTCAACTATTCTGATATTGAGTTTCTTCTTTATCCATCAATCAAGTCGGAATGATGCAGATTCACTGGCATTTGCTCCTTCTAGTGGATGAATCCTTCCAGCAGGCCTATGACAGGGCTCCCGCTGATCCTTTGCTAAACTGCTCCTTGTGAGGGAAGCTCCCAGCAGCCTGATTAGAGTTATTTCCTTGCGCTCAATCACAGATGTAAAGGATTCATAGACTTCTGATGGGGTAATAATTCATATGAAATAATATGAACAATCAGCTCCAATGATTTTAAGTGCTATGCAAATTTTGTTTTTGCAAAGGCTGAGTAAACAAATGCCAGCAAAAGTAAATCAAGACACTGCACTGGTCTTCACTCTGGCTGTCTTCACCTCTGCCCTGGCACTTGGAGGAAACTGGTGCAGTAAAGATGTGAGTGGAGTTGGACTAAATATTTCTTTGGGTGCAATAAAACTAACAGGCATCTTTTACTCCATGCTTTGTTGCCTTTAAAATATGAAAGGGAAAAAATAACCAAGAAGAAGCCTGACTGTGCAGCTCATCCACTTTTGAACTCTCTAAGCCATCTGCCCCTAATTCAACCTGACACTGCTAATTTTGGCAATAGAGTTTGAAATGAAAATCAATATCTGTTTGGAGCTTGAAAACAGCATGACTATACCTTCAGCATGCCCAGGCACTTATTTTAAGGGATGTGTAAGGGAGGTTTCAAACATTTTCCAACTCAAAACAGTCATTTAGAAAGAAATATCAGTGTCTTCATGAAATCAGTTATGTGTTGCATCTTCCCAGTATCCGAAAGCCAATTAATGCAATGTTTTAGAATTTTCTTTTTAAAGATTTGGAGTAAATGTCTTTTTAAAAAAATGTCTTCCTAGGGACATTGTCCACATGAGACTTAGACACTGTGCCTGGCACATTCCCCAGAAACAAAGTCTTTAATGTCAATGGAGACAAAAGGTTTTAGGGCTTGTGGATTGATTTCTCTTGCAATTTAGGTTAGAAATTACCTAATGTGTTGCCTGAAAAACAAAAGTCCTATCTAAGAAATTCCTTTGTGTTTTCAGTTCTTTATTTGCCACTAAAATCTCTTCTGAAATAGAAAATCAGATCAGTAAATGGTTGTTGATATATGTAGCCTTGTCTAGTCCAATCTGTACTTCATTCTAGCATTGAGATTACTGTATTTTAGAGGAGAAAGAATGAACAGAAAGAGGGCCAGCGAGATAGCTCACTGGACTAAGTGCCTGCTTAGGCAAGCACAGGGGCCAGGGTTTGATCCCTGGCACCACATGCCAGGTGCACTGAGCCAGCCACCAAGACCAGGTGTGATAGTGCATGCCTATAATTCCAGTGATGGAAAGGTTGAAAATAGGAGGATTACTATGAGTTTGAGCTGCATAGTGAGACCTTGCACAAAAAAAAAAAAAGAATGAACAGGGAGGAGAGGGAAAGGAAGAAAGTGGGAAAAAAGAAAGGGGAAATGGAAGGACATAAAAGAAGAAAGGAAAAAAATGAGAAAAGGATGAGAAGGGAGAAGGACGGAAATCCAATTCCCACACTGATGTAGGTAAACAAAATTATTTGATGCTTTAAAGCATTTGTTTTGGCTTTCATTGTTAGAAGACATACTACACACACAGACAGCTACAGCATTTCAACTCTATAGAATGTAAGGACTTGGCCCTTGCAGAAAGAGAAAACATTGAGCAGATGCCTCATGTTCCCCTCTAGAGTTCTTCAGTAGCCATGCAGTTCTAGTGCCACGCCAGATGTGCCAAAAAGAAATTCTTGCGGTTGGGTTGCAGCAGAATCCAGTGTCACTCAGTGTGTGCCTGCTTATAATCTGAAATTCAAATGCCAGCCGGCCAGGCAAAATGTGTCCAATTACCTCCTAAGCAAAAGGGGCCTCCCTGAAATTAACACTGAGCTTCTTTTTTTATTTGTTTATTTTTTATTTTATTGAAGTACAAATATCAATGAGACAGTTTTAAGACACCTTAACAGGACAGATTCGATAAATTAATATATTGCAAACTGTTTTGGTATCGCACAAGGTGCATACATGATATTATACTTACAGACATTATTATAGCAGATGTCTCTAATCAGTAAATTAAGAGAGTGTAGCTATTTACTTATCTTATTTTTATACTTGAATTATATCAAAGATTCAATAATTAATACTTTCTACTTTGTTATTTTCCTAGTGGTTGTCCATAGTATTAGAAGCCGACATAGTATCTTGTCCAGCCAATATTAGTGCAAATCTTGCCTCTCATAGTATTATGTAGAAGCACAGCGTTATCTATCCCAACTGTACTGTCCATACACACACATCATGATTCTTCCTTTCTATACCCCTTCCTTTGTCTACACCTATCAAAGACGGGCACTCCACTGTCATTCAACCAATTTAGGTGCCTGCACTCGACGACACAGTCCAACACAGTCCAGCACTCCACAACAATTAACACTGAGCTTATCAAACAAAAAGTCTCAATTTCTCAGCATTTTTCCAAATAAATATGAGATACAAGGTTTGTTTCTGTAAGAAAATTGGATGAACTACTGAGTATCACCTGGGTGCGCAGGTTACCCTAAGTGGAGCTGAAAGGACAAAAGTAAGAAGAAAAGACTGGATGGAGTGAGCAACCATTTTGTGGATGGAAAATACACAGTAGTGCTCAGCTCAAGGGCAGCCCCTGCATTGGTGAGCTGTGCTGCTCAGACGTTGGCAGTCCTCTTAGTATCTATCCATCTGGAGGTTGATCCTGAAAACTTCAGCGTGGTGATGTGTGCACACCCATTCAGCCCCAAGAAAGCTGACTGTCATTATTACAGGGGTCTGTGGATTAAAGGAACTTCCTTTTAACTGCCCTTTATAAGTGGCTAAAGTCCAAGGTGAACATGGCCCTTCATAAAGGAAACGAAACCAACTAATTGAGGGAGGGCTTCCAGCAAAGATGCTTCTGAACTGTGCTGAAAATCAAGTGGGAATTCATCCAGGAGCTGGAAGAGAAGGGTGATCCAGAAAGGGTAAGGTGTCATGAGAAGCCATGGGGTGTTCCAGTTTGAGCAGGCAGCTAGCACATGCTGGGAATAGGATTGGAGTTTGATGGGAATGAGCAAATGTACCTGTGTGGCAATGCAGCAGATGGACTGGAAGTGTAGAAAGACTGGATACAAAGAGGCCAGTGGAGATGCTGCCACAGTCAGCCAGGGGAGAGGTGGACTACCTGAACAGGCCACCATCCATCGGTATGGACAAGGACAAAGAACACCAGAAGTGAGATTTTCACTTTTTTTTTTTCGTTTTTCTTTTTTCGTATCAAGAACTCAACTCAGAACTTTGTGCTTGCCAGGCAGGCACTGTGCCACTGAGCAATATCCTTGGCCCTTTGCTCTTAAAAAAAAAAAAAAACAACATTTTTATTTACTTATTTATCTATTTGCAAAAGGGTCTTATTGCATATTTCAGACATGTAGTGATCCTCCTGTCCCAGACTCTCTAATGCTGGGATGATAGGTGTGTATCACCATGCCAGTTTTGGGGCCGGCAAGGTGCACCCAGTGTTCCAGGACCGGCACGGCACACAGTACTGGGGCCTGAATTCTGTGCTTTGCATTTGCCAAGCAGGCACTTGTGCCACCAAGCTGTCCCTCCAGCTCCCCAGCCCCTCACTTTTTATTGTACCATAAAATGTTTTCCATAAACTAGCCTGAAATCTTCACAACTTGCATCTAAATTAATATTACATGTGTCCTGTGTTTGCACTAAAACAGCCTCCTTGTGTAAATGCCAAACACGGATTCTTTCATTTATAGGGCAGAGTAAGACTTGCATTACTTAGTGCCTTTTTGTGGCAGACTAATCAGTTCAGAGTTCAACTTTGAAATCATTATGCTGGTTTAATACATAGTTTAAATTTTCCCTAATAGCTTCTGCTGTTGTTGTTATTTTGTTCCTGATGATGTTTAAATGTGGTGTTCTGAATTGGTCAAGCAATGGCTGTGACTCATCCACATAACTGACACTGACAAATGGTCTACAAAGTGCAGTAGAGGGTTTCAGGATAAATCCTGAAAGAATTTGACTGACCTTGTCAGATACAAAAGTTACATTTCTTCTTATATAGGTCTTGCTTTATCTTGGTCTTCACTATCCAGCAGAAAAGTATAAAAACAAAGCACAAAAAATAAAGGCATATTAACATGCTGAGCTGTAAAAGGCTCAAGTCAACAACTTCTGACATTTCCAGTCTTATGGAAAAGCCACTACTATTAGGGACTACTGGACTATATTGGAATATTTTGCTGAATTCACACACCTACAACATTTAAAGGAAAATGGAATACCCTTCTCTGACAAAACTAAACAACAAAAGGGGATACAAATGAACAACCATTTTGTATCTGTATATTCAAAATAGTTAGGATAGGTATACAGCTACATTCTCCTAATTCAATGACTAGAAAGACTTGTTCTAATAGTGTTTGTGGACAGGATATCATGTCTGCATCTTGTACAATGAATAATCATTAAGACAACAATATGCAATGTATAATTATTGAAAATGTCCTAATAATTGGTTTTGAAACTGTTCCATTGCTATTTGTTTCTCAATAAAATTATTTAAAAAATAAAGATGATGCTCTGAATATTTTCTTTTTTTATTTTTATTGAAGAACACATAACAATGAGACATTCTCAAGACAAATTAACAGGACAGCTTCCATAAATCAATACATTACAAAATATTTTCGTAATATTTTGGTGTCATACAAGGTGCATACATGATATTATACTTACAGACATTATTGATGTCTCTAATCAGTGAATTAAGAGAGTGTACCTATATACTTATTTTATTTTATATAGCTGAATTATACCACAGATTCAATACTTACTACTTTGTACCTTGTTATCTTCCTAGTGGCTTTCCATAGTACTAGAAGCCAACATAATATCTTGTCCAACCACTATTAGTGCAAATCTTGCTTCTCATAGAATTATGCAGAAGCACGGCATATTTATCCTAACTGTACTGTTCATACACACACATCATGATTCTTCCTTTGTATACCCTTTTTTTTTGGTCTGGACCTGTCAAAGATGAGCACTTCGTTGTCATTAAACCAATTTAGGTGCCTGAACTCGGCAACACAAACCAACACAGTGCAGCATTCCACAATAATAGTGACTTATCTGAAGAAGTTGTTAACTATAGCCTTTTATAGCTCAAATTATTATTATGGCCCCAAGTTATGTACCTCATTTTATACTTTTATGCTGGATGGTTAAGGTTGAGATAGATCAAGACTTACATACCAAAAGATGTAGCTTTTGGTTCTGATGAGGTCAGTGAAGTCTTCTCAGGGTTTAACTTGTTATCCTGTACCTTAATCTGTAGATCCTTTGTGTGTGTCATCCATGTGGATGAGTCACGGCCAATGCTTGACCAGTTTGCTCTCTGTGAGAGAGCCTGAGAGAAAGTTTTCTCTCCATGTGTCTCTCCCCAGGCACACTATACATCATCAATCTCTCCTCTGTGGCTCCATAAACTCCTTGATCAGAATATATGGGGCACAACTGAGTTTCATGATGTTGCAGTACAGGTTCTCCTATGTCCTGAGTCTTCGCTGACCTTGAAAGGCTAGGGCCAAAATGTTGGATGGCCTTGTGGCTCTTCTATTTCTCCAACTCTGACTTGTGAACTTAGGTTGTTAACCATCCAGAAGAAAAGCTGATTAATATCCTGTAGCATATGCCGTTCAGTTTGCCTTAACTATCTGACTCAGTTCTTTTTAGTTGTTGCTGTACATTTCTATTTGTATTTCTACTTTTGACTTCTTATACGAGGGAGACTATACAATATTTGCACATGTGTCTGGTTAATTTCACTTATGAGTATATGTTCAAGTGACATCCACTTCCATATAATTGCTTCAAGTTTATCTCTCTTTGTAGCTGAGTAACACTCCTTTATATAGAAATATCACATCTTTTTCAACCATTCCTCATGTGATAGACATCTTGGTTGTTTCCAAGATTTTGCTATCACAAATTGTGCTGCTATAAACATAGGTACACATATATCACTATGATACAATGTTTTCAGATCCTTTGGGAAAATTCCCAGTAGGGGGATAGCAAGCTTGAATGGGATTTCCAGTCCTACTGTTTTGAGGAGTCTCCACACTGACCTCCACAATGATTGTACCAGTCTACATTCCCACCAGCAGTGGAGAAGTGTTCCCTTTTCCCCACAACCTTGTGAACATTTGTTGTTGGTTGACTTCCTTATGATGGCCATTCTTTCTGGGGTGAGATGGTATCTCAGTGTTGTTTTAATTTGCATTTCATGGATGGCTAGTGATGTGGAGCATTTTTTTTTCATATATTTATTTGCTTCTTTAATTTCATCCTCTGAGAAATGTGCATTCATCTCAGATGCCCATTTCTGAATTGGGTCTTTAAGTTTGAGGGCACTGTTATATCTTAGTTCTTTATATATTCTAGACAGCAGACCTTTGTCTGATTGCTGATTAGTTAGGATTTTTACAAAGTTTGTTGATTGTCTGTTCACTTTGTTGACAATTGCTCTTGATGTGAAGAAACTCCTGAAGGAGAGTTGATTCCAGTTGTTGATTCTTTCAAGGGTTTCCTGTGCAAATATATGTTTGTTCATAAACTCTATAACTACCCCTTTGTCTTCAAGAGTTCCTCCTACTTTCTCTTCCAGGAGATTGAGTGTTTCTGTTTTAATGTTTAGGTTTTTAATCCATTTTGACTTTAGCTTAGTGCATGGTGATAGAGCTGGGTCAAGTTTTAGTTTTCGGCATGTAGAAAGCCATATTTTCCAGCACCGTTTGTTAAAGAGGCTATCTTTCTTCCAGTAAACTTGTTTGGCCCCTTTGTGGAAGATCAGATGGCTGAGTGTGATCATTGATGCCTCTGCAACTTTTAATCTATTCCACTGATCCTCAGGTCTATTTTGTTGCTAATACCATGTTGATGTTATCACAGTGGCTTTGTAGTATAATTTCAAGTCAGGAATTTTGATGCTTCCTGCCTTATCTTTATTGGCCAAGATTGCCTTTGCTATTCTAGGTTGTTTGTGGTTCCAAATAAATTTTAGGAACGATTTCTCTTGGTCTGGGAGGTATGTTGGTGGCAGATTGATAGGGATTGCATTAAATTTGTACAGCAATTTTGGGAGTATGGCCATCTTCATGATGTTTGTTCCTTCTATCCAGGATCATGGAATATCTTTCCATTTTCTGAAATCCTCTATAATCTCTTTTCTTAGGGTGTTGTAATTTTCTTTCTTCTTTTTTTGAGCAGAATAGATTTATTGAGGGAAAGAAAGCTCCTGTCTCAGAGAGGGACACGAGGTTGGCCCAAGTGGATCTTTCCCTCATGTTGTAATTTTCTGTGAGAAGAATTTTGACTTCCTTGGTGAAGTGAATTCCAAGGTATTTCATTTTCCATGGTGCTATTGTGAAAGGTATTGTTTCTATTGTTTCCCTTTTAGTGTACATGTTATCTGTGTAGAGGAATGCTGTTGACTTTTGAGTATTGACTTTGTAACCTGCTATGCTACTCAATTTCCATATCAGTTCTAGTAGTTTCTTGGTGGAATATTTGGGGTCTTCCAAGTAAAGTATCATGTCGTCTGCAAATAGTGATAATTTAACTTCTTCTTTATCTATTCTTATTCCTTTTATTTCTTCCTCTTTTCTAATGGCTCTTGCTAATGATTTCAAAACCATATTGAATAGGAGAGGTGATAGAGAACATCCTTGTCTTGAACCTGATTTAAGAGTAAAGGATTTCATGTTTGTTCATGAACTCTTTACCTACCCCTATGTCTTCAAGAGTTCCTCCTACTTTCTCTTCCAGGAGATTGAGTGTTTCTGTTTTAACGTTTAGATCTTTAATCCATTTTGACTTTAACTTAGTGCATGGTGATAGAGCTGGGTCAATTTTTAGTTTTCGGCATGTAGAAAGCCATGTTTTCCAGCACCATTTGTTA
>PVKA01024517.1:0-34128 GCA_004027165.1 Ctenomys sociabilis | reverse complement strand
GCGTGCCCTCACTCCTCAGAGGCAGCTGACACGGGTGGCTCTTCAGCAGTCCTGCTTCCCTGCTAGATGGATGGGGCACTCCACGGGCAAAGCTAATGTCCCAAACGATGCAATAAATTCTCTAAATCATTAACCAGTGTAAGCCAGGCATCTTAGCAAGACCCTGTCACCAAAAAAAAAGAGTAATACAAGGGGCCAGGTCTGTGGCTCGGTCTGAAGGCCCTGGGTCTCAGGCTGCTCACTGGGACTATCATTACGAGGCTGTAGGCCTGAGGAGGACTGTGTCTGGTGTCTCCTGCAGTCGTGCCCTGTAACTGCTTTTGTTACTGTAGCAAAGTAAATGAAAAACAACCAAAGTAAGCTCTATTGCCAAGGCCCAGACCCTTGTAGGCAAAGGTCCAGGTGAGCTCTACAGGCAGAGCTCTATGACCAGGAGCTGTGAGGTGCTGGCCGAGGACCAGGCTGCCCAGGGGAGGAAGGCAGGTTTGACATCAGCTACAGGCACAGGAGCCTGGAGAGCTAGCAACAGCTCTAATTCTTGTGGAAATATATGTCTTCATACTTACTAATTCTCTATTCTGCCCCAATAGAAAAAGCAGCAGCAGTCACCGTCTGCATCTGTCTGCTATGGGCTACCATAGAAGGCACTGCAGCTGTGTGGCTTCTAGCAACAGAGCTTGTGCTGGACACTCTGGGGAAAGACATCCACACAAAGGTGCTGGCGGCCCGCTCTCCTGAGTGGCCTCTGGGCAGTGTCTGCTGGATGCCCCTCTCTTTGCACCCTGGTTTGTGGTGTCCCAGGTGTCCCTGGGCTTGCAGATACATCACTCCAATCCCTGCTCCGACATCACGTGACATTCTCTTGCTGGGTATGCATGTGTGTGTGAGTGTGCCTCTTCATATAAGCACAACAGAAATAGAGTGAGTTGTCTTTTCCTAATATGATGTCTCGCTGACTTCACTGCGTCTGTAAAGACCCAGCTTCCAGTAAGCTCCTTGTTGTCAGAGTTTCACCCCATCACTGTGGAAGGCACATGTCAGCCATTCTCATGCCTCAGCATTTAAGTCACAGCACATCAGATGGAGAGTGGACTTTAGCTGGAAGAGGACTTAATGCCACCCTCAAGTAGAGAAAGTTACCAAGGAGCTCTGGGTGGAGGAAAATGTGTCTTCACCCATGCCAGAGACAGCTCCTGCAGTCAGAAGTATAATCCTTCAGACCTTCTGCATGGTGGACAGAAGTGAGGATGGTTGGGCTGGTTGGGCCGGTTGGTCAGGGCTGGTCCTTGGTGGCCACAGCAGGAGTCATGGTGCCCAGGCCCAGAGTTCATTTTCCTGCTGGCCATAGGCTAAGGTTTGCTGTCGGGCACAGCTGCATGCGGTCAGAGGAGCAGGAGTGAGGCGGTGGCTTGCTCCTTGCAGAAGCACCAGGGGCTACTGTAATGGCATGCGGCTTCATGAGATCCAGGCCTCACCTTGACATAGGGCAGAGGTGTGCTCACAGCTCGGGGGCTCCCTCCCTGTTCCACACAGCCTCGTCGAGTCCAGGGAGCCACGCACTAGGTTCCGTGGCAGAGGCTCCTAGATCCCCATAGCCTGGTCCAGCCGGCACACAGCTAGGGGTTCTGCACCTCTCTTCTTCCTCCCTTTTCCTTTGCGTGCCTCAACCTTGTAGCACGCTCATTATATGGGTGGCAGGACTGGCCTAGAGGTTCTCTGTCATTGTGGGACAGAAACAATGCTCCCACTGGGACCTCACACAATCCCACAGACCTGAGCTTCGCTCCCTGGAACAAAGCTATCTCACACCACCCAGCACTTCTGCCGCCTGGTGTGAATCTTAGAGCACATGCTTACAAAGTGGTCTCAGGGGAGGAAGTGGGACACAGGGGTGACACTGCGTGCACGTCCTGCTGCCTCACACTAGCCCCTTTGTCGCTGCTCACCCATCTGCAGGCCAGCGCTTATTCACTTTCCACTATCCCCTCCCCCTTCCCCGATCCACCACAGCAGCTGTCTCTGCTCATGGCTTGCAACCAACATCTGACGCTGGCTGTCACATGTTCGAGGGACCCACTGATGTGTGTGGCTCATTTCCAAGGGCCTGTCCACAGTGACAGTGAAGGCCACTACTGTGTGGTCTGTGCTCACTGTGGTTTCCCTTCCGGAAGGAGGTATCTGCTTCCACAGCTTTGGAGTGGGGTTGCTGACACATCCACTTGCCCCAGTTCTCTCCCATTTCAGCAAACTTCCAGGAAACCAGAGCTCCCCACTGCTGCCCACCCGTGACCGCAGTCCACACATCCCTCTTCCCATCCCGCCCGGCCTTTGTGGCCAGCCCCTTGTCTCCTGCTCTCCCACCTGTCTGTCCTACAGCAGCTGGCAAAGGCTATTTGTTCTGTGCTGGGTGCCAGCTGCACCCTGGTTAGACCTCAGCCACGGGAAGAGCATCAGCCACTGGACCAATGTGCCCCCCGCCAGGGCCTCCACTGTCCTGCTACAGTCGGGTGACAGCGTCCTCTGCACCGGCTCTTAAGCCGTCCACTGCATCACTGAGCTCAGCAGCTCCACGCAGCCCCCACTGGCTCTAGGCACGATGACCCACTCGCTAGTCAGAACCTCCGCTTCCCCAGGAAGGTGCAGCCTTGCCCAGCTTGGCCCCAAGCTCCCGAGCCAGGATGCGGCCCTGAGCGCTGGGGATTCCAAGCTCCAGAGCATCCCTGGGTTTGTCTGTCTGCTTTATCTTCGCGAAGTGACTCTCATTTCTCCTGAAGAAACTGAGGCTGAAAGCCTCAAGGCAGACAAGTAAAGAGGACTGGCACCCTCTCCGAGTGCTCAGGTACACGGGGCAGGGGACTGACTTTCTCCTAAAATCGTAAGCCTCAAAAAAGAAAAGAAAAAAGCCTCAGTGGATTAAAGCATCTGCTTAGGCAGGCACAGGGGTCGGGGGCTCAATCCCTGTGTACTGGGCCAGCCCTGTCCCTAGGGTAGGCTGAGGAGAATGAGACTGGGCGTGGTGGCTCATGCCTAAAACCCCAGCGCTTGGGAGGCTGAAAACAGGAGGAACACTGCGAGCCTGGTCTGTGTAGAGACCCCGCAGGCACCACTACACACATAAAAGAGGGAACCATTTCCATGTACTAAAGAACAGAAATGATTGATTGTCCCCTTTGCTTCATATAAAGAAAGGAAAAGAAAGGGAGGAGGGAGGGAGAAAGGAAGGAAAGAAAAAGGAGACTTTTACATACTATCAGAAATGTAACATTCACATTTAAACAGAAAAAAGTTTGACAAACTATTATATATTTTTAAATCATTAATTATGTATCAAAAGCTGACTTTAAATAAGTTCTAGCATCAAGCAAATAGTTTGCTAACAAACTGTTAAAGCTGAAAACACCATAATAGGGACTCTTCAGCTAATTAACAGTTTATATTAAGCCAAAGGAATCTCGAACAGCTCAGTGAATTCTGATTAAATTCAACCTCTCCTTTTCTAATAATAAAAGAAAAATCTAAATAGCTTTTTTATTCAAGATGTAAATGTCAAAATATTTCGTTACAAGATTTGTAAGCAATCGTTCACTCAACTACCGACGTCAGATGCAGCCGGGAGATCAGCCCCGCCAGGGCTCAAGCTTCCCGCAGGCCTTCGGATCCCAGCTGCCTGCACAGCCCCGGTGGCCCGGTCCCCCTGCGTATCTACTGCCACAGAGCACAGAGAACCTGTGGGCTCCGGTGTCTGGAGGTCAGGGTCAGGGCCTCGAGCTGACCCCACTCCGCGAGCTCAGCTGCTGGGAAGGAGCTGGAGACTGAGACGGGGCTGTCAGGACCGCGAAGGGAAGAGCATAACCCTGGGGACGGGGCTGGGAGGCGGGCAGCGGCGTGGGGAGCGGCGTTGCACCTGCTCGTGGGTGGCAGGGGCTCGATGTAGAGGGGGACAACAGATGGGACTGGTGCCACAGGAGTGGCACCTCAGCCCTGGGCCTCCGCGGAGCTTGCTGCGTCGCCCCTCCCCTCCCTGGAGGAAACCCATGTCTCATTTCTCCTGTATTTACTGGTCACAACCCTGGAGATCAAGGGGCAACCGGTGAGTCCCAGGGCAGACAAAAGCGAGGAAAGAAACACACATCCCCAAATGAGTTTCTTTTATATAATGAAAATAAATTTTTACACAATTAACAGAAACACACCAAGGTTCTTTTTTCTTTTTTGCGAAAAATATTTTTAAATAAATTTTTGTCTTTTTTTTTTTTCTTTTTACATTCTGATATACATATGTAACAAGGTTTGTGGCACTGTAACCAGAACTGAGTCAGGAGGGAAAAGAGGAAATAGGGAAGAGTGGGACGGGAGCTCCCGGCACCGCCGAATTCCGCCGGGGCCCACAAGTCGCCGTGTGCGCGCTCTGCGCCAGCTTCGACTCCTGTGCACTCTGAACGCCGCATTATTGCACAAAGCCTGCGAAGGCGGACGTAAGGGTCACCTCCTGTCACCCACAAGCGTGTGAGCCAGAGGGGGGCAAATCCAGAGCCTGAAGCTCCCTGGGGAGTGGCGTCCTCGCGTCCTTGGGGACGGCAGGCGGGCTCCAGCCGCCGCAGCATCCGGTCTTGCGCGCGGAGAGCGGGGCATGCGGGGTTGGGTTGGGTTTCCTACGTGGGGGGCCCGGGGAACCCCGAGCCTGCAGCATTCGACGTCCGCGCTCCTTACTTTGGGTTCTTGAGAAGCGGTTCAAGGTTTGGTATCTTCTGTCTATGGACCTGCACAGACTATTTCTTGTAAACTCCGCAAACAGCTTCAAAGAAGGGCGAGAACTGGTTCCGGCAAGTTCTTGCGCTTCACCAAGGGCCCCTCCACCTTCCCGAGAGGCACTCCGCAGGAGGTGGATTTCAAGGGCCTCAAAAGCTATAGTCTTCTCACACTTGTTAAAAACGAAAAGTCTATAAACAGATTCGCTTCCATTCACAAACTACACCTCCAACTAAAAAACAGAAAGAAAAGAAAGAAAACCGGCACACCCAGCAGCCACCCCCCGCAGCGGGTGGGCACGCGCGTCACACCACGGTCTCCACGCCCACGAGCTTGGGCGTCAGGATGCGCGGGGTCACGCCGTTGTTCAGGTCTTCCTCGAACTCCAGCAGCTGCCCCATGAAGTTGAGGTTGGGGGAGATGATGGGTCGTTTGCCCTTGACGAATTTGTAGGCGTCCGTCATGGTCATCCAGGTGTGCTTCATCAGGTACGCAATGACGATGGTGGCGGAGCGGGACACGCCGGCCTGGCAGTGGATGAGGAGCCCCTTGCCGCACTGGTGCGCCTCCTCTGCAGGGACGGAAAGACGGGGTGAGGTTGGCCTGCCCGGCCCGGCCCGGCCCGGCCCAGAGGAGTTGGTGGGGGCCAGAGGGCGCACGGCGGCCTCGGCACCCGTTCCCAACGTCCACAGCGCTGCCTCAGTCAGCTACCTCAGGCCACCTCTTGGGAGCAGACGGGGACTGCGAACCCCAGGTGACAGAGATGGAAGCTGGACCCGGAGGCGCACACTCGCGTGCTAAGCAAGACAGAAGCGGACCAAATCCCTTCCACCGAGGCAGGGAAGGGCCTGAGCTGCGTGAGGTGTGACTTAAACCGCTCTCCCTGGCCGCTCTCCCTGGCCAGGGAATGAAGCAGGCTGAAGGCTTTATGCTCACCTACTTCTACAAAACAGCAATGCTTGAAAGGAAAACGTCATTTCAAGGAAATCTCCCTTCTTCACAGCCTGGTCTCCAGCAGGTGCCATGGGTCGGCCTTCCCACGGAGGCCAGGAGGGAGGTGGACAGAGGACACACTTTGCACTGGCTCTGGTCCAGCAGTGAGCTCAGCGTGTGGGTCACGGGAGACCCTGTCCTCCCCGCCTCAGGGGCTGGGGATCAGATCACCTCACTGGGCAGGGAGCTCTGAGATTTCAGTTGGGATGACAATGGGTAAAACACTCTGCCCCCAAGGGCCGGGGTTCTCAACTGCTCTTCCAGCTAAACGCTACTGCTTACTGCTTTTGTTTTTCTTCTAAAAATTAAAACCAGGCAGGCCTGAATAATCTACAAGGAACGCAAGCGCTTTGGGTGAAATCCTATTAGAACTAGCATGCTTACGCTGTTCATTAGAGGAAAAACAATCTCAGCTTCCTCCACCTGAGGCTAAGCTGGTGGACTCACACCCACGATGCTGTTTTGGAGCAGCAGGCCCCAGGCTGTTGTGCACACTCAAGGAAGAAGAGGCACTTTGCACCCTGCGCCGCTGACTGGTAGCTCAGGGCATTACAGCGCTGGGGGACAGCAAGCGGCTGGGCAAGTGCCGGGGTGCTGGCTCTCTAGCAGGCCGCCTGCCTTGGTGAGACCCAGGCCCTCCTTCTGATGGAGGAATGGCAGCTATGAGCGTGTCCCTCCTGGAATAGGAGCGGCCCCTGTGTGAGCCAGGCAAAGCACCAGCCACTGCTCAGGGCAGAGGCAGCTGGAGTCGCTTGCAAAGGTGTCAAAAATCTGCTAAGTGAGGGCCAGTGTCCACCCTGATCACCTGGGCCCTGCCACGGCTCGCCTGGAAGTCTAGATCAGGATGGGACAGCGGCTGCTGCCTTCGGGGGAGGAGAGAGTCTATGGCTGCTAGAACATCCCTCCTCCTCCCGCCCAGGACCTACTAGGGAGACACAACCTGACCTTCCCCACGTCACGGAGATCAGGATGGCTGTCGGGGGCCCTTGTACTGGATCACGTGCTGCTGTCTGCTGGGCGGCGTTTAGGAACTGAGAAGCGGTAGAAGGAGAAAGTGTGCTCCTGTACTCCTGCTGCTCTGCACTGGCTCGCAGGGAGCTGGGCTGTGGGAGCCGCTGGACTCCAGAGGCCTCAGAGGATGGACAGAGCCTGCACGTGCTCCCCAGAGCACAGCCCGGGACAGCCAGGTCTTGGGACCGGCTTACGTGTCTGTGTCTAAGGTCTGTCAACAGAGGAGAGGTTGGAGGACGATACGCTCCAGCACCTGCAGACGTGAGCCCTGGCTGCCATAGGAGGAGGAGGAGGAGGAGCTCCACGCGTGCGGGGAAGCAGAGGCACCTCGTGACCATCGTGTCGAGTGGAATAAATCAGACTCACGGCTGAAATAGTGCGCGGACTCTCCAATATGAGAAACAGCGGTGATGAAATGCAACATGAAAGGGACACAACAGGACTCAGGGAGACAGACCTGTGCCTCTGGGAAGGGACACAAGTGGAATGAGGGGGAGGGCAGGAAGGAAGCTGCTTGGGAGACTCGCACCAGCTCCCACACGAGCATGCCCACGGTGACCGCAAGCATGGACGGACATATATGCAAACTTAAAACAGTAAGTGCCCCAAGCCTCAGGACAGGCCTTGGCAAAAATGGCTTTCTCTTCCACCTCTGGGCAGAGACCACAGGGACGGTGGCTTAGTTTAAGTTAGAGAAGCAGTGACACTCCCCCATACACCGTGGACGGGGTGGAGCAGGGTGCCTAGAGGGTGAGAGATACAGCCACTGCCCCTTGGCCCAAGCATTTCCAGAGGGCCGGACCCAACCATATTGAATGGCACTAGTGCCCAGGACCAAGGAGGACACTCCCCACCCCCCACCATGGCAGTCCAGGAACACAGCAAGTCCTAGCTATTACCTGGGCAGAGGGCAGCAGGGGCACACTTACCAATGAACTCGAAGGCCTCCTCGAAGTACTGCCGCAGGTTCTGCTTGTTGCTGTCCGTGGCTGGCAGGCGCTTGTAGCTGAAGAGGCCCTTCTCGTAGTGGTAGAGCGGCAGGTGCGTGGTGACGTTGATCACGTAGCCGATGTTGAGCCGCTGCATGGTGTCCAGGTCCTGCGCATCTTGCTCATTCCCCAGGAAGAGGAAGGGCAAGATGGGCGTGAGCTCGGCGCTCTCGATGTCCGGCGTGCTGGGCACAGGCTGAGGGAGCAGGCCGGGGGCCACCGCTGCACCTGCCTCGCGACATTCCTGTAGCTGCAGCGAGTTGTCACACAAGTTCTCGTGGTTCTGCTTAAAGCTGCTAAGCCCTCCTGTGGCAAACAGAAAGCCACAGTGACCACAGTGACCTTGGAGTTGCACAAGGGGGGCCACTGCCTGTGGGTGGGGCACTGGTATTGGTAACAGAGCAGTCTCAGGTAGCAAACCGGGACAAAAGTAGGGTCCACTTGGGGCACATAACCAGCCTCCCTTCCCTGCACAGAGGGCTTTAGAACATGCTTTGTGTTTTGGCAGGGAGAGTTGAACCCAGGGCCTTCACACTGAGCTACATCCCCAGCCCTTTTCCATTTTATTTTGAGACAGGATTTGGCTGTTGCTAGGTTGCCCAGGCTGGCCTATAACTTGAGATTTTCCCTGCCTCAGCCTCAGCCTCATGATTCTCCTACCTGAGCCCCCTGCCCCAGCCTGCAGAGCACATCACTGCTCCCGGCTTAGAATATATCCCTCAGGGTTCCCACCAGGGAGCAGCGCCCACCAGGGAGCAGTGCCCACCAGGGAGCAGCGCCCACCCAGCTCCCATGGCTGCCTTGTCTGCCTGGGGCCTGCAGAGAGCCCTGCACTGGAGCAGAGGAAGGTGGGGCACCGTCCCCCTCTGCAGAACAGAGACCCGCACTCTGCCCGTCTGACTAGAGTGCACCCAGCAGAGTGACCGAAGACAGGGCCAGATGCCTTGATTAGAGCCCCGTGCCACCTGGCCCCAGCTCTGTCAGTCCCCCAAGCCCTCTGTCTGTGCCTCAGTTTCCCTTCTGTCAGAGTGAGGACAGTGGCATCACCTTCCAGGGACATGGGGTCTGACAGCAGTGCCCACCCTGTTTGTGGCTGGTGGGGGGCAGAGGGATCAGCCCGTGGGGAAGCGCTGGTGCAGCTAAGCGACGCTGGGCCCCAGGCCTGCTCCACTACAGGAGCCACGGGTACAGCCTACAAGGCTTCCCTTCACCTGGTTCCCCATTTTCAAGGGCAACTGTGCCCCCACCTGGGCAAGTGCAGCCCCCATTATGGGGGTGAAGGCCTGGACCCACAGCCAGGCACATGAAGAGGCTAGCCTGGTACCTTCTGTTTAGTGGAAAGGCTAGAGAAGAGCCAAGTAGGAATCCTGTTAAAGCAAACATCACTATTCATTCCACAGACTATTATGTAGGCATTAAAGGGGAAATGCATATGGGAACCAAAAGAATGCTCAGTGTAGTAATAGAACCTGAAAAGAAGGAGCTGAAAACAGTCCCCGAGAGGCAAAGAGCTGCGAACAGGAACAGAAGCTGGTTCTTTGTTTAATTTCCCTTCATTGTTTGTTACACATGGCTGGACACATGGCCACACCCAGAGGATTACCAGGGGCTCCGGTGGCACACAGGAGGCGTGGCACCTTTGTTCCATCCTCCCCCTTGGGAGCCGGCATTTGAAGCCAACAGAACAAGATAGTCTGGCCTGGTCTTGGAACAGCGAGAGACTGGAACACCTCTACCAGCTGAAAGCCACCAGAACACAGCACGGCATCTGTCCCCTGTAACAGATGCCTCGCGTCTGCCTCACCAGTCCCAGGAGCCAGGCCAGAGGACACAAGTGTGAGCAGGACGTGCTCTGCTGAAAGAGGACACGACGTCTGAGCCGCACGTGTCTTCTCCATTTCACGTCCACTCTGTGGAGACTGTCGCAGGGAGCTGGAGTCTGAGGGCCGGTGGTGACCGAGACATCCTCCTGTCAGGATGCCAGGGTCACCAGAAAACGCCAAGTCGGACTCACAGTCCCCTTACTCACCCCAAACGGGTAAAAAACACAAAACCTCCATTTCTGAAAAGAATGACAAGAGCTATGAACACACTTTGAGTGATTTCTGCCCACGACAGCTCTGCTCACACATTATTCTGTTTTGCTGAGAAAACAATTAAGTGTGGGAGAGAGCTGCCAACGTCCAGGAAATGTGAAAAACCAGAGAACCCTCCCCAGTGGGTGCCTCAAGAAATAAGCTATTAGAAGCCATTCAGCACCGGCACCATGAGCTCCGTGAAAGGAGGTCCTGGACAGTTGTTAAAAACCTGCTTAGCTTTACCTCCGTAAAGCTCCAAACAAACAGTCCACACTGACGCTAGGATGGGAACTTCTAACTTACTCTTTTTCTTCAGAAAAATGCTATTATGACACTTTTCCACATCATATGAGAGGAAAGAACGACATGCTTAAGTGACATTTACTCTTTTTTTTTTTAGACATTTGCTCTTAAGCAGGAAAAGAAAGATTTCCTTCTTATTTAGGGTGCTCAAGTTGTAACTGGTCTTAAAAGCAGTTAGTTAAAAAAAAAAAAAAAAAGAAGAAGAAGAAGCAAACAGAGGAGAAGGATGCCAGAAAACCCCACACTCAGAAAAACAGCAGGGAGCCTTTGGAAATCCTGCTCACTGCCTCCTGCCCCACCACAGCAGTGGGGCTCCCACCTGCCCAGTTGCCATGGCAGCTACACAAAGACACACAATGACATCAGCTGGCTCTGTGTCAGCTCTTTGAGTGCAAACAATGCAAGAAGAGCCACTTTGTTTGAGGCCTTGGGTGCAACTGTGCTGTGGGAAGCCAATGACGTAATGCGAACAGGTGGCAGGAGGTGGGGGTGGGAAGGCACCCATCGGGGTACGCCTGGGTGTGTGCACAGGCTCTGTGACTATGGTGGGGACCATGTAGGAGACACTGTGGCGTGGGTCGTGGGTGGCGTAGAAGCAGAATGGGACAGTCGCCCCAGTGGACAGCCCTTTAGGGCACGGGGTTTGCTGCCCCCAGGCACGGAGGAGGCAGCCCAGGTGCAGCGAACATGGCCCCCTCTGCCGACCATCCCTGCCCACCATGTCCCATGCCTCCAGGGATCAGCGTCCCCCCAAGCTCCGTGGGCCCCTGGCTTGCCTGTTGGCACTGGATGGGCCCGTCATGAAGCAATCTTGACCCCGCCAAGGCAGTGCAGGAGACAGTGCAGAGGTTAAAGCAGAGTAGAGGTTAGGGGCCCAGGCCACAGAGACCCCGCATTCTGCTTCTGGGAGCCACGAGACCCGCTGTGAATCCACATCCCTTGCTGAGGCTCTGAGTGTCACCCTAGGGTGGATGCAGCGTCACTTGCCCACAAGGTGATGATGGAGGAGCTGGGCAAGAAGAATCGCATCACAGGATCAGGACACTTCTGTGGCCTCTGCCCCATGACCACCGCTGACACACAGCCTGTCCAGCAGCCAAGTTGGGGCAGGGACTTTGGGGACCAATCCTGGGGTCTGAGCCTGCTCTGCCAGATACCAGGTGAAGTGCAGGGAGGATCTGCAGCTCTGTCTGCCTCAGTTGCTCCCTGTGTGCAGCAGGAGTAATGCTACCCACCTCGATGCCTGGTCAAGAGTAAACTGCTTAATTATAAAGCAGCTTGAAATAAAATCTAGTAGGTAGGAGCGCTTGCTGTGGGAAAGAAGCATTTTAAAAAGCACCACAGGAAGACTCAGCTGCAGTACCTGCCCTCTGGGAGGCTGGGGCAGGAGGGTTGTGATTCTAAGCTCAGCTTTGGCAGCTTAGCATCCCAAGACAGCATGAGGACCCTAGGCTCAGTCCCCAGTACAGCATCAAAAAGATAAGGATAATAATAAAATAAAGTAAAAAAAAAAGAAATTTAAAACTCGCAATAGTAGGCTGGTATTTTGGAGATCTTACTTGTAAACCTTTATTGAGAAAAAGAACTGGGAACTCACACACCTAGCAGCTTTAGAGTTTGCGGGCTGCAATTTTACAGAGACAGCCATGGTTCCCATCCTGCCCAAGCAGGGCAGCCCGACTTCCTGGTGTTTGACCCCGCGTGCCCCGGGCGTCCTTTCTCCAGGGAGGAGCGGATTGTGAGGAAGAAGACACCTGCTCCTCTTCACCCCTGCCTCCTCCGGGCGCCGCCAGACCGGCCCACTTCCCGCGAAGGCTTCGCAGGAATCTGTGCTGATGCTGGCGCAAACGGCGTCTCAAAACTGGGTTCTGCACCCCTGAGAAAATGCGTGTGAGCAGCAGGCCTGCTTCTCCCAGTGCCCAGCGTGTGCTTCAGGAGTCCGGGACTCCAGGCGGGGAGCTTCCTGTTTCCGTGCTGCTGACTCAGCAGTCAGGGGCAGATGAGCCCTAGGCCGTGCGAGTGGGAAGCAACCTGGGCTGCGGGCCACACAGTGTGGGGCCACACAGGGACCCCTCCAGGGGGCCCCTCCAGGAGACCCTGAGGTCCGCACCCAGGACCCCTATAGGGAACGCTGGGGTCCACACACGGGACCTTTCTGGGAGATGCCTGTATTCAGATCCTGCTCTGCAGCACGGGCACACGCCTGCGTGTAGCCTGGTGGCACACGCCTGCGTGTAGCCTGGTCTGTGGTGCATCGATGCCACAAAGACTCCTGCTTCTGTACTTCACCCTGTGTGCATATCCACATTAGCACGAGCATTCGAACCTTGGTCCCCGGCGGGTGACTCTGAGCCCAGGACCATGTCAGCTGCCACAGGAGGGCCGGGACCCGCTCGCACACAGAGTACCATGGGAAGCCACGTGGATAGGCACAGAGCTGGAGGGTGATGTCCGCACAGAAACAACTTACTAAAACTAAAAAGCTCAGCAAAGGGATCTTGCTGGCGTCTACCCTAGTGATGCGTGATGGGCAGACATGGACCCCAAAGCACCTCCCACAGCTATCAAGACACAGTGATCACTCCTGAGCTTGCTTCATGCTAACTGGACCCAGTCATATTTAGCAGTTTTGAGGAGAAAAGAAAATTTCTACAGAATCTATACCAGAGCATGCTTTGAGTTTAGAGTCTTGTCTTTGGATTTTCTGCTGGACAAAACCTATCACTTTGCCCAGTGAAGCTTCTAGGAAACACACCTGGCCACACAGTCCTCCTCACTCTAGCTTCTCATTGTTTTTCTTGCCTCTGTCACAACAATGGGGACCCTAGCCTACTGGTAAGAAGCTAATGGTCAGTGGTAAAGACACATACCAGATGCTGTGGCTTGTGTCCAGATGCCCCCCCAAGCTTTCCAGAGGTAGCTGGCTCTGGGGTGTGGGGTGCTGGGATTCAGGGTGCGTGGTACTCAGTTAGTCCACTGATCAGTTTGGCATAGTTCTGGGTATGGATAAGAGGGAGCCACTCCCGGGTGTGGGTGCTACCTGTCCCAAGGGTAGCTGGACAGAATAGAAGACGCAGGAAAACGAGGGGCTGCTGCGTCCTTGCCACTTGCTGCCTACTGCCTCTTCGTGCCCTGCCATGGACTGGTTCTCCTCTGCAACGCCCCTGTGCCGAACGCCCTGCGCTGGGCCTCGCTGACTGTGCTCTGAAACCCCCACAGACTGTGGGCTAAGTGAGCCCAGCCTCCTGTACCCTGGGTGTCATGGATTTTGTCTCTGCACTGAGAAAAGTAACAGAGACGCCAAACTGGCAGCAGCACGCCCCTCCTGCCTGTGCCTCCTGGGGAGCCCGTCTCCTTCTCCTGGCTTGGGTCTGCCTGCTTCTGCTGTTTTTACAATCACTAAAACTGTTTTGGGGGGCTTTTGTAATTATTTTCTTCCGTTTTCAAATATAGTGCCTCTTTCTTTGATAAAATCCTCACCAGACGCTCAAAAGAAATGGCTTCTTAAAATTGTGCCTAAATATTTACTTCCCCAAAGTGAACCAATCAGAAAGATCAATAATTTCAGAATGCGTCTTCTAAAAATTGAGCAGAAAGCTTCATAGAAAGCCCTCCCAGAAAGGCTGGTCCTGGGATGCTCAGTTGAGTTTCAGATCCCAGCCTCCAGGTCCCCTCTGCCCACACAGGTGCCTCAAGCGGGCTAGGAGTAGATGCTAGCCACCAAGGCCGTGTCCCCCGGGGCCCCTCTCATCCTGCCCACTTGAGGGCTCCAGTGCGGGGAGAGCAGGCCTACGCATGAGCCTTTCAGTAATGCTGACGGGCTGGGAGGGCACCCACACATGTAAGGGAAGCCTGCTTCTTTAAGTCTGTCACCTCACACGTTTACATTAGCACAGAGAACTTTGGCAGAGGCAACAGCAAGACGCTCATAGGGTTTTCTGAAAGGCAGCAATGAGGCAGCTCTGTGCCACTGTCACGTTATGGAGCAGATGAGTTTGATGGGAGAGATCCCAGCTTAGGGTTGCAGGGCTAAAGGAGCAGGTGTGGCAGGGGCTGCTTGCCCAGGAGCTGAGGAGGCCTCAACCTCCCTCCAGCCCGCCACAAGCCCACTAGATCAGATGGCGCTGGAACGCTCTTCTGCAAATGCACAGAGTACTCAAGGAGAGTGGTGACCACCCAAACACACAGGGAGACGGGATAGGTCAGTGCAGCCTCACCTGCAGAGCCAGGGCCACACCCAGAGCAAGGGGCAGCAGGGATTTGTGGGGAGCAGCTGTGGCCCTTGCTCCACACCTATGAACCAGAGAGACTATCAGGACAGGGCTATGGGACCAGCACCTGACCAGCCACCTGCTAGGAAGCTGTGCACCAAGAGGCCCATCAGGGTCTGCAGGGTCCTTGGGTGCCCAGGTCCCTGGGGGAGGTGCAGGGGCCACACACCGACTGCCGCACATCAGCATGCTTTACCTGTCCACTTTCATCTCCAGGCCAGACCCAGTCTGACCCATGGGACCCAGGTAGGTAACTTCCATGTGTGGGTCTGCCTTCCCTGCCCCCACCCTGTCACCCGTCAGAGCCCAGGGTGCTAACACAGGTGGCACAGGTGCCTATAGTCAGGAAGTAACAAGATAAGGTTTGAGGTTCTTGGAGAGGTGGCTCAGGTGATGGGCGGTGGGGACCTAGGGGTAAAGAGGGACCCACGGTCGGGTGGGCGGGAGCCTGGAGACAGAGCAGGGTGGGAGCATGCGAGCTGGGGGTAGGATGGGGCCACCAGCTGCCCCCAGTCCAGTCCAGTGCACGGACCTTGAACATCAAAGTACACCACAGGTGACAGGTAAGTGCTCAGAAGAAAACGGGAGGGCGAGCCTGCGAGCAGTGTCCAGCCACCCGCCGAGCCACTCGGGTCTGGGTGATGTGCTGAGCCTTCAGGTCCAGCCTGGTGCTGCAGGGAGGGCAGGGTGCTCAGAAGGGGAGCAGGCACAGGGTGAGGGGTGCAGGGCACCCGACAGGGCTGTGCTGGCGAGGACACTAAGGGGTGGGCCCCCTCCTGCCTTTGCTTCCCAACGCTGTGCAGAGGGGGAACGGCTCTGCTGTGCCCGCCACACTGCACTGCCCGCAGTGCAGACAATGGGACCATGGGCCATGAACAGAGCAAACGCCTGCCGAGCAGATCCACCCACACACTCCAAAGCACGTGTGAATTCTTCCCTGAGTGTATTCTTGGTCCTGTCATGAACTAATTCTCTCTCTCAGAATTCTGCTGCTGCCCTCTGCCCTCGATGTGAGGACACCTGAGGCAGGGCCACAGAGAGCTCTAGCCGGGACCTGCTCAGGTGGGCACAAAGGGGTGGAGCCCTTAGAAGTAGAGACAGGAGCACTGTGTCCTGCTGTCCCCTCTATGTCTGAGGACAAGGCAGAGAGGTGGCTGTGGCTCCCAGGACATAACCCTGGCCATAAGCAGGCTGCCCTGGGATCTCCGCACACACACGGTGAGGCTTTAGCACACACCATGACCTGGCCTAAATCTTCCTGTCCAATCTTGGGGTCCCTTCTGCTCCCCTCCAAGAGTAACCCTGTGGCATTCAGCCTCACCAAATCCAGAACTCCTTTTCTTCATAGAGCTCCCAGCCTGGGTCACTGGCTGTAGCCACAGAACGTGGACTCACTGTGGTCCTCTCTTGTGTGCACCACAGTTTCGGGAGCTCCCAGGAAAGCTCAGAGATGCACGTGGAGACACGGGGGCTGCCAGGCCCCAGCAGGCCAGCCCAAGCCAGACCCAGTCCTTAGAGCTGGGCCAGAAGCGAGCCATGGGGCAGGTGGGAGGGGGCCCTGCCAGCTCACAGGCACCCTGGAAGCTGAGCCGAGCCTTAGCTCTTGAGCTGCCCATGCTAGACACTTCCTGTCCAAGAGCCAGGTCCCCGCTGTTGGATGTGACTTTACAGTGGACCAGCGCAGGCCTTCGCCCTCCCAGCAGCAGCACTCTGGAAGCAAGCTAGAGGCTCCTCTATATCCAGTCAAGCCCCACCTTCCCTGCCCACTAAGCTGTACACTGGTCGGTCCATGAACCTGGATTGCAGGGGCGGGGAGGGTGGGGCTGTAATCACACTGGAGGCTGAAGCGGGAAGAATGGGAACAGAGGAGGGTGCTACAAAACGCAGAGCCATGTTTCCCCGTGAGCTCAAGCAGATACTCTGGCAGGGCAAACAGGCTTCATTGCAGAAAGCAGAAGTGTAAATAATCGAGCATAGCTAAACACACAGGCAGGGGACAGCTACTCATTAAAGCAGCCCTCAGCACAGAAAGAAAACTGTTGCCTAACAATCCTCACCCCTGAGGACTGGCATTTATCTTAGACCCCAAATTAAACACATCACAACTTTGCAGCAAAGGGTGCTTCCCCAGGGGAGCTGACTGAGTCCAATTAAGCAAATCTCCACAAATGTCAAGATTGAGCCTGACAGAACACATTCTGCCTGCCACGAAGCTTCTGTTGGAAATCACAGTCATGAAAGGTCATCTGGAGCCGCCCCGGCCGGGAGGAGGGCACCGGCAAGGCCATGGGAGGCCACTGGCAGCCACGGCCCCAGCAGGGCCAGCCTGGTGAAGCCCAGGCACACAATAGCCCGGCCTCCAGTGAGGATCAGAATCCAGGGTGCTTTCCTGGACTGTGTTTTCAGTTCACAAGGTGGAGTGACGCTCCCTCCCCCAGAGTGAGTCTGTACTCAGCTAGAGCGAGGCCCACCTGGGGAGAGGGCAGCCAGCTACTGAGAGAGGAGGGCTGGGAGGGCACCGGGCACTGGGCTGGAGCCCACTGGGCCTCACCCAGGGACCCTTGGGGACCATGGGGAAAACAGCCTGATGGTGACACCCGCTGCCTCGGAGGAGGCCCGGGGGCGACGTGGGGAGCATTCCAGCAGCCCAATCCCACCTGAGCTGTCAGAGGGACAGACCGCGACCGCGCTCTGTACCTGTGGCCTGGACGCCACAAGGACGCCCCAGGAGCAGACCGGGCGCGGTGCTGGGTGCAGGGCGCGGACGCTGCTGCCGGTCGGCGATGCGGGATGTAGCGTACGCGACGCATTCCTCCGCCAGCCTCCTGTGACTTTGGCGGCCTTGCAGTTGGCGCGGGGAGGCCCGTGGGGTTCGTTCCCACTTCCGGCCCTGGCCTGTGCTGGTCCTGCTTCCGGGAGTCCCTCGCATCCCTGGCGCAGGGGAGGCTTCCGGCACCCAGCGTCCACACCCCGCACACAGACCACGGCACAGAGAGTCTGCTGCGTGCTGATAAGGACACAGCCGGGTGGCCTCGGCAAGGGTCTGACCAGTCGGCAGCAAGATCAGCGCAAAGCCAGAGGGGGGACCCCAGCCTTGGCCCTGACCTCGGCTGAAGGCAGGCTGCCCACACTGCCAGTTCAGGTGGACCGCACCCCTCAGTGAAGACACCAAGGATCATAGGACAGTCTTGGGGCCTGGGGGCTTCTGGCTGCGGAGATGTGGGGGGCAGAGAGCCCTTCGATCCCTGCCTGCACGCCCTGTGGCACCCTCCTCCTTCCCTCTCCGGCTCATGGCCCCCCCCACGGGCACTGCTGGGTTGCATGCACGCTCTGTGGCCGCATCAGGAGGCGAGGCTTACACGTGAGCCGTGAGCCGGGTAGTGGTGTCTTTCTGGGGGCCCTGTGCTGGACCCCCAGGGAAGTTCCCAGCACAGGACTCTCTGTGGGACAAAGACTGCACAGCAGGGTTGCAAGGTTTCCTAGAGCCACAGGGTCTGCTGACCTCAGACAAAACAGAGCCCTCAAAGCCCGGGTCCCCACTTCCCCACAGACTGGGACATCAGGAAGGGCTTTGTGCTTTCCCAGGGCTTAACAGGACTGAGGTTGGTATTTCTTCCTTGTCTATTGTTATTATGAAAACATAAGCCCCATAAAGCCTAGGCTGCCCCCAGAAAGCAGAGCATGGGTCTGCAGAGCAGGGCCAGGCAGCCTGCACCCTCCTGTGTGACCTTGGGCCCTCCTTTTGTGTGGGGGGGTCGTGGTGATTAAATGAGCTACTGTACAGTGCCAGAGGAGCTGGAAGCAGTGGGTGCTGAGCACCTGATCTGCACAGGAAGTGCTCATCAAATATTTTTAGATAAAATGAACACTGGGACCAGATGGAAAGGGCCATCAGTTATGTGGTGTTCAGCTTGACGCTGGGAACTTGGGGATTAAAAATAGTCCCCACAGATGATCTAGAGGGCAGAAGGACGCGGAAATGAGCCTAGGCCACAGAAGAGGCAGGCTAGGGCCTGGGAAGGGCTGGGTGTGCACAGGTGCGGGGAGCGAGGGCCGTCAGCTCAGGATGGCTCGGCTGCCCCAGGCCAGCAGCAAGGGTGGAGGAGCAGGGACCAAGTGCTGCGCAAGTGGAGAAGCTGTGAGGGCCCAAGGGCTCCACGCCTCAGCCCCTCTGCAGCACACGCAGGCCTGTAACCAAGGGGCTCCTCCTTCTCCGCCCTAAGTGTGGTCTTTGGGCAGCTGCTGAGCCCTGTGGTCATTTAAAATCACACGATCACCTCTTAAGAGCTTGTTCTCCTCACCCGGGAGCTTCCTCCTCTCTAACAAAGGCCACCACACCAGCTCCCTCCTATGGCTGTGGCACATTCTGGTGGCTCATGAAGGTGGACAAGGAGCCCTCGTGGCCTGAGTCCCCTGGAAGGTGAAGTCTGGGGACATATTGGGGGGGGGGCTGGTCCTGGACCGTCCTGTGCAGTGCACAACTCCTCAAGTTGCTCCACCTCCTACAGCAGCCGGCTAGAGTCAGGCGTCCCACAGAACCGTCCCCACCCTGCAGCTGCATATACTGGCAAGTCAGCGCTGGTGGTGGCTGTGTGCAGGGTGCCCAGGGCCCGCCCTTGTCAAGAAGAGACCAAGAGATCATGGTTATCTTTGGATTCCGAATACTATCTTACATATGGAATGCCACAGTACTGAGATACATAAGAAGAAAGCTAACCTGGATTGTAGCCTCTTAGCACAGTCCACTTAAAGTCTAACAGGCCCAGAAGCCCAAATCGTAGGCAGGAATGACATGGACCTCATTGCTACAACATACCTGAATGCAAGTTTTTGGAATTTATAGGAGTTGTGCACCTGTAGGTACTTCTTGGGTAAGATCTATGAGTCCTGGCCTGAATTTTCAAGATACAATCTGATACCAGTTCTATCAAAGGAAGAAGAAGAAACCATGTCATCCCACGGCTCCCAGAGGCCTCCATCATGAGCCCAGGGATGACACTCTGGCTCCCATGGGTGGGAAGCAATGGTGGGATTTGTGTTGCTCTTTTCCTAGAACTCTGTGCTCCAGGGCCACAGCCCCCCGGGATCCGGACTTCAGGAGCTGCTCACTAAGGGCCACGCAGGACCAGGGCTGGGCCACATGTGGAGGGAGGGTGTCCAGCAGAGCCAGCGGAGTCCAGTGTCAGTAGGAAAGGAGAACCCAAGACACAAAAGAAAAAATAAGCAAAGCCCCAAACACGAGTCACAGCCAAGAACCCAAAGTTCCCCAAGGAAAGGCAGGGTGCAGTGTGCAGGGTGCTGAGGAGCTGCAGATAGACAGAGGGCAGAAGCGTGCTTCCTGGGAGCACCAGGCCATGACAGACACCAAGACCCGCTCTCGGGTGCCGCTCCACACGGGCGTCCACACAGACCTCAAGCACGGGGAGGCTGACAGCACTGTGACGGGAAGGAATCTCCGGAACTGAGGAGTCACCTGCTTCTGTTCTCCATCTCACACAGGTCGTGGCTCACTTGGGGACATACAGGAGACGACAAAGGGCCTGAAAGGTCACAGCTGGGGGGGGGGGGGCACAGAGCAGCCCGGGCCTGCTGCCTGCAGGTTAAGCTAGGGGCTGAAAGCAACTGATCTAGGCATGAGTCATTCCAGGTCCAGAGCTCATGGGCTTGGAGGGGCCCCGTGGAGCCACGGCCCTGATGCCTACATCCAGCCAGGAGATGTCCATATGTGGGATGCACCAGCACCCAGATCCACTCAGGGAGGCGACAGGTGCCTCGGCCCCTCAGCTCTGGCTTCGCTGCTTCATGAGAACAATTCAGGGAGCTCAGGAGGACGCCGCACAGGGCATAGTGTCACCACAGGATACAAATCAGGACCAGAAAGGCTAGTCTGGGCATCCTGAATGTGACCCTGAAGTGCACCATCCCCCGGAAACAGGACACCTGCCAGCAAGCACGGCAGGTGAGCAGCGCCCAGGAATCCCAGGGCTCTGGTGTCCAGGGAGCGGGTGCCAGGTTTCAGCACACAGGCCATTCTGGCTGGATCCCAGGCCAGGGCTTGAGCTGCCTGCTTGCAGCTCCCTGCTGCTCAAGGCTCCCAGCAGAGGAGAGCCGCACCCCAGGGCATGGCTGCTGTCCCCAGCCAGCTCCAGCCCAAGTCCACACCCCAGGTGTGGCCCAGAGCCCCCGGGTAACACAAAGGGCTGGCTGTCCAGTCCTCTGAAAGTCCCAGTTGGAAGGTCACCTCCCTGGAATCGGATGAAGGCCAGGCTCATCCGACACCAGATGCCACCTCGGTGAGGAAGGTGGCTCTGCTGTGTGACTTTGTGAACTCACCTGGCCTCTCTCAACCTCAACTGCCTCATCACAAGCCTGGGAAGAATGACACTTATCACTAGGAATAACAATAATGTATTTTTGGAGCTGGGGAGATAGCTCGGTGGACTGAGCACCTGCCTGGCAAGCACAGGAACCTGGGTTCGATCCCTGGTATCACGTGCCATGCCAGCCCTGAAGGTGTGTGCACTGTGACAGCACCTGAAGCCAGGCAGGGCGGCACATGCCTGTAATCCCAGCACTACGAGGGTGAAGCAGGAAGAACACACAAGTCTGAGCTGCCAGTGAGACCCTGTACCAAATAAATAAATGAAGGATTTTTTAATTTTTTAAAAAATAATGCATACTTGAAATACATTTCTATTTATTTTTAGAGAATGAAAAAATAATAAAAACCATTAGAAACACTATAGAACTTCATTAAATAAAATGATAGGAATTCTATGATTGTTGTTATATTACATATTGTTATCTTCAAATTAGTTGTTTGGATTACCAGATATAGGTAGGCAAATTGCTCAAAAAAACTAAAAAGAAGAAAATAAAAATTTAAGCATTAACTGTTCCTTTCAATAAGCCAGTAAAAATCAGCAGTACAGTTATCCAATATATCCCATGTAAGATGTAATTTTATACAATGGAGTATTATTCAGCTATAAAAAAGATAAGCTCAAGGCTTTTATAGGTAAATGGGTGCAGCTAGAGACCATACTCGTAAGTGGGGTAACTCAGATCTGCACATGGAAACACCGCATCACCTCCCTAGCGTAAGAGCCTGAGAGAGTCGTAAGATCTAAAAGGCATAGCAGATACTGTGCTGTGGTTTGGGGCTGTTGCAAGGGCAACAATACAGGACACATTTTATAATACTAGCTTACCAGGAATCACCCAAAGAATAACATACAAGGAGCGCAGGAAAGACTAAACATTCCAGCTGAGGGCCCGGGTCCTACTTCGTGGGTCTGTGCCGGAGAGGCCCAGAGGTCAGTGGGGGCAGCTAGGAAGTCTGCGCCGGTGGGACGAAGGATCTGGGCCAGCAGCCTGAGGGATGTGAGCTCAAGTAAGCACCAGAGCTCCCCCAAAGGTACCCCAGCGGTCCTCAGCAACAGTGAGGACCCGAGCTCCTCCAGCAGTGAGGAAAGCCAACGTGACCAGCTTCTCCACGACACTGAGCAGTGCACTATCCTTCCCCTTCAGAGCCAGGAAGCAATACTCAAGATTAAGACCAGAGCTCCCCCAGAGTTCATCAGGAAAGCCAGCATGACAAGGTCCTCCAGCAGAACAGCCCGAGAGAACTAGAAGCTTCCGACAGCTCCACCAGCTTCTCGGAACAGCTTCCCTGACAGTGTCCCCGCAGCTTCTCCTGTGCTGCCTTTGTGCTGCTCCAACAGCCCTCAGGGGGGCCTCCCACAGGCAGCACCACCCTAGTTCAATTCAACTGGGTGTAAGACGACCACCAGTTAGCTATGTACCACATCATGAAAGGGAAAGAAACTGCTCAAAGGGAGGAACAACTGAGATGAGGGAAAGCAGAGAGAGAGAGAGAATACTTACCACCGGCCCTTCAGAGATCTCAGCACTTGCTAGAACTCTGGTAGGAGCAAGTATGTAACAAGGTTTCCTCTCTAGCAGTTACATTCAAGTAAGTAGAACAAAATGGCTTGAAAAGTGACCCTGGTGAAAGCCTTCTCCACGTCACCATGCAATCAATACTGAAACAACCACTGTGACATATCTTGCACAGTTTTTATACTAAGTAAGCTCCAGCACACACATTACACAATACCGCCTGCTGGCCACAACTGCCACCCTGGCCAGGGCAGGGAGAAATGGCAAGACGGAGCGGTATGTGCCCGTTGAGCACATGCGTGTGGACATCACGATTACCCGCACTCCATGCACGTCTGCCATTGGTGTACTCACCTTCACCTACATGTGTGCTCCATGCTGCAGGGCAGCAACTGGACACTAACACTGAAAGTGCTCTGTGCTAGTCTGCACCAGGAAGGCAGTAAGCAGCCACTTCTTCTCAGAGCACGGAAAACTTGAACGTGCAGCATGGGCCACGGGCCACTCGCCCACAGCTCCCTGCTGTTCCCCGCCTGCCATCCTAAGGCTTGCAAAGTCAGGGAGGCCTGAGTGGATGCTTGCATGGGGCAAAGACACCTGAAAGGCCACAGGGGCCTGGGCTCATGGGGGCAAGGCCAGTGCCTGGGCCATTACAGACCCCTAGAGCCACCATCCCACCCCCTAATTAGCCTTGGTCCAGGAGAATGTCGCTGGCAGGGTTGAAGTCAGGCAGATAAATATCTGGGCAGCTTGGTCCCATCAGATTATCAGTCCCCAAGCCTCGTCCACATTCTGCTGTTATGGACAAGATGATGCTAGCAGAGCCTGTGGCTTCAAGTGGCCCTGTCTCGGCCAGCCTCTCTGGGTCCAGAACGGACAGTGAGGGCCCCATTGCGGAGGCCCGGAGAGCCGGTGGTCTACCCCCGACACCCTCAAGGTGAAACTAAAGTAATCTGCCTGAGAAAGGCAGGGCATGCGTCTCTGCACCCCGTGATGCAATGCCTGCTCTAGCAAGGAAGAGAGCTGACCCCCTATCAGAGCGGCACCTCCATCACAGGGTGTTTTCTCTCTACCTGAAAGAAAGAAAGGCAGATGGGAGGGAGCTGTCCCTGCTCTGCCTGGGACCCTGCACGGCTGTCTGCTGAGGACTCAGGACCTCTCTGCAGCATGGAGCCTCGGGACGGGGGAAGGATGTAAGGTCAGGGTGTAGGGACACACACAGTGTCACATGAGCTCCAGCCCCTTCACCGGCCATGCCGAGCAGTGTATGACTCGGGTCCTCCTCATAGTCACCAACACGACAGCTGGACCATGCATTCCGCTCATTGCAGAAGGAGCTGGGGTCCTGCGGGCTCTCTGGGGCCCAAAGATGTGCCCAGGCCTGGCGTCAAGGAGCTGCGGCATGCACACAGAATCTGTGCCGAGATCTGTGGCCAGAGACACATGCCACTTTCCCCTAATACCACTGACTGCCACAGCTCCTTGGCTCTTGTAATCGGGGGAGAAAACCAGGAATGAAAAAAGCAGATGTGAATTACGGAAATGCAAAGGTGAACCTGAGCCACCGGGCAGCTCCCAGGCCCTCCCCTGAGAAGGGGAGGACAGGGCTCCCTCGGGGTCTCCCCAAGGAGTGGTTCTCAGCACACACTGGGAGGGGGGCTCGCTCCCCACTGGCGGGCAAATGCACGAGACACAGGTGGACAGTGCAAAAACCAGTCTGGATGACGACACAGGAGGCCTCGGTGGCCAGCGCAGAGGGGGTGTGAGGAGCGCACTGCACAGAGGAGCGCGAGGCTGCGAGTGGCGTGTGAGGGTGAAAGGTGCCCCACCTGGGAAGGCACGCTGGTGTATGTCTTTTTCCACGCTAAAATTTTCTTCATGCTCAACAGTAGCTGCATACTGTTCGTGTACTTTGTTGAGACTTAATTTGGTAAGATGTTTTTACGTAGAAGTAGCATCTACAGCTGCTGTCCGGTGTGGTACCAGCTCACTAGGGATAGCAGGTTTTCCCAACGCTATAAACAAAAGGCTGCCAAATAGCTAAGAATCTGTCTTTCTGTCTCCTTAGTGCGGATGTCAAAACCTTCTGAGTAGGACGCTCCAGTGCCCGGGACATAAGCACACGATGAATTCCTAGGACGATGCTGGGTACGACAAGGTCCATAAAGCTTCAAGGCTGCCATTCCCCAGCACCAGTCAGCCCTGCTCGCAGCGCCTCCACACATGCTATCAGGCGCAGACTCCCCTCGAGCCCTAGCCATACCTCCCATCGTACAGGCGAGGTCCCGAGTCACAGAAGAGCTAACTGCCCTAGGTCACAGCAACTGGGAAGCAACTGAGCCCTCACTCCTGACCACCTGACCCTCGTTCCTTTGCAAGGGAAGAATAGGTCCTCCCAGGACAGAGACAGATGCAAGGGCACTGCGCTCGGACTCACGGAAGGAGCAGCAGACAGACGTAGGACCCACGCTGTGCTGCTCCAACACCAAAGGGTGGCGTGCTCGGGGGACTGAAAGCAGTTCTGAACTTGAGGAGGAAGCCAGCATCCTTTGCCATCTGCCTCCAGCATCTTCTCGATCTCCCACCTTCATGTGGGTGCCCAGCCCAGCATTCAGGAAGCCCCTGAGATCCAGCTCCTACACTCTGTGAAAGCTCCTGTCCTCTTAATTCACCACATGGGCGCTGTGTGCAGCACCCTAAACAGCGGTGGTGTCAGCACAGAGGCCCCATGGGCTCAGAAAATTCACCTAGGTCTTGCCACCGATGGAGGGTCTGCAGTTGGGGAAATTTAGAAAAGGCTGCTTCTCCTCTGCGTGCTAAGGACTGCTCTTCTTTCCCGAGGCAAGCTTCCCATCGACTGAGCCCGCCAGGCCAGTCACATGCAGCCCCACCTCGCCCAGCCGCTGGGGGACCCAGGGGCTCAGGCAGCTGACAGTGCTTCAGAGGGCACCGAGAGGACGGGCGTGGTGGTGTACGCCTGCAGCCAGGCAGTACTCCGAGGCACTTCCCCAGGGTCCCTCACCATGTTGCCCAGACTCCCCAGAACACTGTAGCCTTTGATGCTGAAAGAATGGCAGACAGGAGAGGGCGGGCACAGGAGAGCCCCAAGGGCTCTCCATCTCCTGGTCCCAGAGAGTGCTTTCCCAGGGGCTAATGAGAGCAGCCACAGGGAACAGAGCTATGTGACACTGTCATCTGCACTTGGAGGGGATAAGGAGCCTGCAGGACAAGCACCACTGAGCACACCTGGGTGTGATGGGGGCCACTCCTGCAGCACTCCACGTGCTAGATCACTGCCTAGAGTCCTGCCTGGGAATGGACAAACAGGTAGATGGTAAAGAAAGAGTGCTCTGTCCTTCAGTCCTTCCATGGGCTACCAGGGTGGTGTGGGGTCGCACCCCGGGCTGTGAGCTGTTGTCAAGCAGAAGCATGACCACCCTGTGCCCGGCATGGATGCCAGCCCCAGGCCCCAGGCCCCAGGCCAGATCCAGTGCTGCCTAAGTCTGGCCCACCACATGTAAATGAGTATGATCACAAGATCTGATGCACTCATGAGGCTGTGGCAGGAGGGTCTCTATGAGTTCAACCCCAGCCTAGAACACATAGCAGAACCCTGCCTCAAAAACACAGCAACAGTGCCAGCCCTGATTGCCCCCTCTCCAAATTTCTGACTCCTTATAAAACTCTGCCATGACCCAAATATGAGGCTGTGAAAAGCTGAGCTACAGGCCAGGGTGGGGTCCCAGCGAGGCCCACTCTGCTCTTGGGACACCTAGATTGTCACACGAGGTTGTGCAAGAAACAGGGTGTAGAGGGGGGCACAGCAGAGCTGTCTAGGGATGGACACAGCCTGCTGGGAATCCACATGCACAGCTGGCCCAAGAATAGCTGCAGTTGAGCCCCTACGGCCTGGGTTCATGGGCTGTGTTGGTCTTGCGGGGGTGAGCACTGTTGCCGCTGCTTCTGCTGCACTTCAGATGGAAGCTGAGGCCTTCAGGATGGACTCCAGCCTCAGCCTGTGTCTCTATTTTTTCCAGTGATCCTAGAGGATCTGCCACAAGCCACGTGTTCTCCCACAGCTGGAGGCTGGCACCAGGACACAGCTTGAGCACTGTGCTCCCACCCACCTGTCACTGACAGGAGTGAAGAGGTTGAATCTGCCCCCTAAGGCCTCACTCGTGAGTGGACGGGATGCCTCCCTGGCTGCTAGGGAAATGAGCGAGACCCACGGAAGGTACCAGGCCAGCACAGGGACAGCGGCCAGGAGGCGCTTGCTGCCGTTTGCTCTGCTGACCACTCTGAAAGTCATCTTCTAATCTCAAGGATGATAGGCTGGTCAGACCCAGAGCGCTTACATGTCACTGAGTGGTGTTTGCCAGCAGATGAAAATATCACTGCATGGGACCCAGAAGACCCAGCCCTTTGCAGTTCTACCACAAAAGTGTAGCATTCAAAGGAGAACACAGGCCAGGCATGGTGGTGCACACCTGCAACCCTAGCCTTGTGAAGGCTGAAACAGTAGGGTTGCTGTGAGTTCAGTGCAAGCCTGAGCTATACAGTGTGTTCAAACCGAGCACGTACTACACGGTGAGCATTGAAACGCTGCACAGATCCTGAGAACGGACACCTGTCCCTTCAGCAACAGCCTCTGGATTCCTGTCGCTAGGGTGACCACTTCCAAGGCCACCAGAGACACTGTAATGACAAATGCCAAAGCACCTTGCACCCAGGACCCGGAAGCCCAGCAGCAGTCGCCCTGGCCGCCACACTGTCCCCCGTCCTTTCCTCCCTGCCTCTCCACCACCACCTCTCCTCCCCATCAGTCCCTTCTTTTCTGAGTCTGTAGGTTGTGGACCTCAGGGCCAAGGCTTGAAGAATATAAGATCATTTATTCGGCAAAATATATTCAAGGTGCTAAAGAAACGGACAGCAGCGCCCTGAGGGGCAACTCCCTGCTTGCTTTCCCAGGGACTCAAATTCAGATCTCTGAGCTTGAAGTCCCCTGGGCCCTGGCTTAGCCCCTTTGCTGATAGCAGGTGTGGAAGGCAGGGTGTCCATGGGGTCCTGGTGGCAGCACAGACACAGGAAGGCAGAAACTCAAGTGCAGGCAGAAGCACAGGGTGACTTGGCTTTGTGTCGCCTCCATGAGATCCGAGTCTGGGAGCAGACCTCTGAACAGGAAGTCACTTAGGAATTCAGATCGTCTGAGGGCGCCTAAACCCTTGTCTCTTTCCCGGCAATGATCTTCCACTTTGCCACAGGCAGGGCGTGGGGTAATCGCCTGCCTTCTACCCAGTCAGAAAGTACCCGGCATGTGCTGCTCATTCCTTTATGCAAAGGCTCAGCTCCTTTTCCTTTAAATCATGTAATACCCAGGTCCTTCTGGGAGAGGGGTCTCGAGCTCCCACCTGCAAATAAGAGTATGGACCCTAAGCTCGACATAAGTCTGCAGGGAAACATGCAGAGAGCTTGCTCAGGGTTACATACAAAAATGTCCAAAGAGGCCTTCATATTTAAGAGATGCTATCAAGTTGAATATAAAACTGTGTGTTTTCAGTGCCTTACAGTAACACCCTAGTTGTGTTCTCCCTTGTTTGAATCAGTCAGCTCATGCTGCACGAATATAGAACACACCCAGTGGAGCATGCCTGAGGGAGTCTCATGGCTTGGGGCAGTCACTTGGGCTTGGAGCCATAGAGCCTGCATCTCCACCCTGGCCCCTTGCAGAGTGTTTTTCAAAAGCAGGCAAAACCTTGCCACTGAAGCACTGCTTACCAGGCCTGTGGCTGAGCACATGCTCTCCCAGAGAGAGGACATGGGGAAAGCGAGCCATAGTCTGGTTTCCATCAGCGGCGTGTCCTGCAACCCTAGAGTCCAAGGGACGAGGTCCTCTACCCGGCAGAGGAGGCCTGGCTGAGCTTTGCTGGTGGAGAGGGCTTGTTCAAACAGGAGCTACCAGCAGAAGACTGCCTCTCACAGCAAGGGCTGGGAAAACTGCTACCACAGCATCCCTGAGAGAGGAAGTCCCTGTCCTTAAAAGAGAGGAGGTAAGATGAGGCATCTCCCATGGAGGGGCTCTTCCACAGAGCAGGTCGAGGCAGAGGAGTGTGCCATCTTCAGGTCAGGCCTCAGGGCCCCGTCTGTGCACTTCACACTGCCAGGGCACCCTGCCAGCCACACACTCTTGGTCAGCAGCGGTCGCAGACAAAGCCTGCAGCATTGCCCTTGGACCACCACAAGACCACCGACAAGTGTGGCTCAGAGACCGCGGACACCAGAGTGAATCCTGATGTTGGTTTCCAGCTCTCGCTTCAGCCATTAGGTTACTCAGAAGATAGAATCAAATCAGTGTTAAATTTGCGTATTTCCAGGGCCAGGTAAAATCTAGACCATGAGCTGCCGGTTTCCAAAGTGCTTAGACTTAGATCCTTTTGTTCTGGACTGAAATGTCAGAATTAAATTGAAAACAAGATTTTGTGCTCAAACGTACTGGTTCAACATATTACTTTAAATGTTATGCTATCTACTAGGTATTGTTATTTGATAACATGGACACAGATCTATCCATCAGTTGGCAAGACCGACAGGAGCACTAAGGAATGAAGCTCTAAAATTAATCATGCGTGTGACCTTGGCCACACCATCAACCCCCAGGCCTCGTTTCCATAACCGCATAATGAGAAGACTCCAGCAATCAATGCTTCTTAAATTTTGCTGGGTTTTAGAATCGGGCCGCAGCTCTGAAACACCTCCATTGGACTACAGGCTGCATCCCACCCCAGTTCAAGCAGACTGTCCAGGGTAGAGCTGAGCACCCCAGTATGAAGTCGGCCCAGGGACACAGAGGTCGACTTCAGTGGCAGCTGAGGGCTTGAGCTCCGAACTAAAGGCCAGCTCCTCCAGTCCAAAGAAGTGAGGCAGGCACCGCACAGGTCAGAATTTGTGCCCTGCTCCTGAACAGCACTTTCCTCCACCAGCTCACATTATGCACATTCTCTAACACCTCAGTGCAACACAGTTTGGGCCCAGTCAGCCCTCATGGGCATTGGGCATGGCTCTAAGGAGCAAGGTCTGCAACCAAGACCTGGGGACAGCCTAGGGCACTGCAGGAGGCTGAGGCAGGGGGGTCTCTGCTGTGGTTTTTTAGCTGAGCTGAATCTGCCGGACAGAAAAGAAAGAAGTATACGTCTGCCGTTCCCCCCACCCTCCCACTAATTCACTGAAAGCAGACTTCGATGACCAGCGTCCCACGCCTCACTTGCTGCCCCCTCCTCTTTCTCTACTGTGTCACCAGTGCCCAGGGGAGAGTTTCTAAGCTTGTCCTTGATAGCCTGACAGTGACTCGGTTGGCCTCCTGGATGGGAGACAAGAACCAGGCTCCTCCTCCCACTCTCACTGACAGGTTCACAGGGTGTGGCGGGGGGGGTGGTGCTTGGCATACGCCCACCACCTCGCTCCGTTCCTCGATGCTGGAACCATCCCGCCACTCGGTGGAGACACCTGTGTTGTCACCTGAGCTGCTGACAGGCACACAGTGGGTCCCTGGGAAAGCAGAGACATGAGGCCAAGTGAGAATGAGCTAAGCCCTGCCTTGCAGGGCCACAGAGGCCCTGGGGTGACCAGATGGCCCTTGATGGCTGCAGCGGGCGAGGGAAGGGGCAGCACCCCATCCACCCTTTATAGTCAGTCTACACCCTCCTTCTAAAAATAAGCTCACCTAATGAGACGCCAGGAGAAGCACAGCTGAGACATTTGTGCTGCTATTACTCGGGACAGGACATTAGTTGGACAGATTTATTGTCATATTTTTATAAATTCCTCTACAAATAAATGGTTCTAAGATATGCCCAAATCACTGTAGCCTCTTGACTTCACATGTTTTTGCAATTACTTGGCATTGCAACTTTATGCTACTTAAATTAGGTAACAGTCACAGGTTATTTTTAGACCATGGCAGGGCACACACACACACACACACACACACACACATTGATAGACCTAGCTAAACTGTGCTCCTTTGGAAGAAGAGGCAAAGTCACCTTCTCATGGCACCAAACTTCAATCAACAGCAACAATATCACCGCGCTGCTCTCAGGAGCTGCACGCTGCAGCAGGTGGTCACTGCGGATCACCCGTTGTTAAGGAAAAAAAACAAGGATTGAAGGCGAGAGAAGGCTGGATGGGGCCGCACGGGTGGTGCAGTAGCACAAGCAGCAGCGCTGAGTCCAATCCAAAGTTTGCCACCACCTCTGCCCTTTCTGTTACAAAGCCTGCATCCGGCGCCCCACCTTGAGCATGAGTCAGAGGCTGAGAATACTAACAGCTAAGTTTGTGAATGCAGATAAAGGTTTCACTTCACATCAGATCTACATTAAAAAATTATTTTCAATTAAAAATCTTCTGCACATCTCTCTGTGGGGAGAGGTGTTATTCATTCTTCCTCCCCAACAAAGTAAAGGAAAGGAAAGGAAGGAAGAAAGGAAAGAAGGAAGGAAGGAAGGAAGGAAGGAAGGAAGGAAGGAAGGAAGGAAGGAAGGAAGGAAGGAAGGAAAACAATATTCTCAAAAACAACTCTCCCTGAGTTCTGAGCCTGGCTGTTCACACCCCCACCTCATTCACAACCACCAGCAAATGTCTGTGTAAGCAGGGGAAAAGCATGGCCTAGGCCACAACTCGCTGGGAAGGGGCAGGGGAAATGCAAGGGTACAAGGCAACACTGGCGTGGGTCTCTTCCCTGGGGACGCACCTCCCGAGCCATTTCCATGCCTGCCCTTCCCCCCACCAAAACACCCAAGGCCGGCGCGTCAGTGCGCAGCCAGGGAGGCCAGGGCTCTGTGACAGACACAGCCCAGGGATCCAGCACGCAGCCCAGGTTGCTGGAGCCCTCCCTGCCCTCTGAGGACCGCATCGTCTATCACTTGAGACCCTGTCTTTGAAAACCACTTGAACAGGAGCAGCTCTGCTTAGCTGGCAGTGACCATATTCGGGCACCACTAAGTCTGCAACATGAAGTCTTAGCAAACCATACTTAAATATATACAAATGTTGTCTATACTATAAAGCAGTTCAAGAAGCAAAAAACAGAGAAAAGAAAGCAAACAGGCAAATCACTGTTGGTTGCCAGCAATGGAGGCATCCACTCTACCCTCTCCAACTCCTCTGAACAGCATTCTTTATGATAAAAAGTCTAAAGAAATATATCGCCTTTGGAATGAAGCAGCAGATGGGCTGCCTGCACCAGCAAGGGACAAATCAATTTTTTTTTTCCCTGGGCCAAGGTCTGCTAGGAACAAAGAGGCCTCCAGGTTCACATCGAGCTTGGCGGGCTCTGAAGGGTCCAAAATGACCCAGCAGCTTTCTTCAGTGTGGTCAGAAACCCAGGGACAGCCCCAGGTGAAGCACGCTGTAACCCCGCGTGACGCTGAGAAGCCTGGAGTACTTATTCATTCGATCTCTCGTGGGGGTGAGCGGAGGCTCAGGCTGGACACGCTCGCTCCTGAGAAGATGATACTAAGCCGGATTCAGACGCGGGTCACACGGGGCAGGAGCTGTAAATCAGAGCGAGGACGTAATCCCAGGGGCTTCCGGCACGCATCAGCTCTTCCCAACCTGACACAACGTTACTAAAACAGCAACCAGCAGCCGCTGCACTTGACAGACAGCACCAACATGGACAGCCTGGCACGGACGGGGCAGAGCCCTGGACAGCGAGGGTAGCAACCAGTGTTTACAAACACAGCCAGGCACTCAGCCGGGACACGTATAAATTACCCAAGACTGCACTGAAAGCCCCAGAATAAACGCACGGGCCTTACATGTGTTTCCCTTATAGCCTCCCCACCCCCGCCACCGCATCCGCCCTGCCAAAGCCACTCAGCCCAAAATGGTACCAGTACCACCCTCTGAAATACAACCTCAGAGCACCAAGGGACAGGGTTCCTAAAATAAACTTCACAGGGAAGCCAGGCCAGGACCGTCAACCAGACCCACAGGAGCACCAGGAGAAGCTGCGGAGCACGCCTTGACAGCCGCCCCCCACGTCGGCCTCAGCCGTGCTGTGGGATCGCTGATGGGCTCACCCGGAAGCAGGAGCGGCTCTAGGCGCTCAAATACCCAACCGCCTGGCTTGCTCTGGGCCAACCCCCCAGCAGATACGTGGTGAACCACGATAACAGCAGAATGCAATTCCTTTGCACCTGAGCTATGCATTTTCCACCAGATTCCTAGGTAGTTCGAGAAAAAGCGCCCCCCCCAAAAAAAAAAATTACAAAGAATCCAACCTCTACCACCAGAGCGCCTTCTGAAGCAACCGCCTCCGAGTCTCCCCAACCTGAAAATGCCCAGGCGTTCCTGCGGCCGCGCGTGGTGAGGTCAGCGCCGTCCGCCCCGCCCCGCAGGGCAATCTTACTCGGGCTCCAGGGCCGGCTGCCTGGCACCAGCTGCACCCACAGCGCAGGGAGAGAACCCCACTTCACAGAGGTCCCAAGACACCATCCTCTTACCCCCCAAAAGGCCCAGGGCACATTAGAGGGACAGGATCTGCCCCTCCTCGTCAGCCCACGCTCCAGTTCAGTCATCCAAACTCACGTTGCTTGATGCTTTTCAGACTATGGAGACACAAGAAGCCTGCTTTTCCTCAAAAATATGGACTCTACAAGAGAAGCGAGACTAGCAAGACCCTCTGCCATTGTTCCCCAAGCCAAGTGGTCACAAATGGAACCCTGTAGGCAGTATTTCCTCACCTGAGAAGACAAGCCCACAAGAACAACATCAGGGGGAGCCTACTGGGAAATACTGGAAGCCAACCTCATGCAAAAACAGGAACAGAATACAGATCTTAAGGTGGATCCAGCCTGGGTGAGACCCCAAGGAACCCCCCAGAAATGGTGCCTGTGCTCCCACATCTCTCCTTTGTGAAAGACCACTCCTCTGGGAAAGACACAGAGAATGAGCTTGAGGATGAGGAGGACAGTTGCGAGGGCAGTGACAGCATGGGGACCAAGGCGAGGGCACTGCATGTGAGGGGCAGGAGCGTCCCCCAAAAGGCAAGGGCAAGAAGTCACCTCAAAGCAAGCATAAACTGCCTGGCCCAAAGGGATGCAGCAATGTAAACACACAGTGCTCAGGGCAGCCAGCACCCCTTGGCTCGGCATGTCCGGGCGTGGCTGAGCCAGACGGCAGAAACCACTGGCACCTTGGTCAAAACCGAAGAGGAAGAGAAAGGAAAAGCAGCTCTCTGCCACCTCTGCCCAGTAGAAGATGCCGTAGTGGAAAGACATGGGGACGTTGCTGAGGACAGGCAGGTGTGAGGCCGCCCTGCCAGCCGCAAGAAGGCCAGAGAAGGGTCTGAAGTGCCCCTCAGGCTCAGCCCCTTTGATTTCAGTCATGCCAGGACCAGCGGACAGGGAAAGCCACCCACAATGGCCTTCTGGGAGATGCCACAATGCCAGACGGTGAAGACCTAAACTACTATGGGCTGGGGAATATGTCACTAGAATGCCTCTGTCTCCTTGGACATCAGGCAGAGGGATGGACACAGGGGAGAACTTTTCTCCTTCACTGGGTCCTTCACACAGATCTCTGCCCTTCTCTAAGGTCACTTTAGCAACCATCCAAAAGCCAGAGGGGACAGAGAGGGGAGAAAGCGGAACAACTTCCCCTCAGAGAGCAGCTCCCTCCAGGGGCCCTGCAGACCAGCGTTGTTGGCCTCTCTGTTCCATCTACACTGCTAGAGCTGAGAGACAGTGATGCTCACGCAGCTCAGGAACCAGGCACGGGACCAGGAAGGTGACCGGCATGGGCCCTCTTTAGAGAGGTGGCCTGGGCTGACCT
>PVKA01024516.1:27500-34208 GCA_004027165.1 Ctenomys sociabilis | reverse complement strand
GTCGGCCGCGCTGTCTCTGGCCGGTCTCTTTTTTTTTTAAATGTATTGGGTTTTGATAGAGTTTTACTATGCAGCCCAGACTCTTAGTGAGGCTCCTGTTTTTAGCCTCCCCAGTGATGGGATTACAGGCCTGTGCCCCTATGCCGAGACTGTGGCCGGCTCAGCCTGGCCTGGGGGCAGGGCTGGTGTGACATGTGGTACAGGTGATGGAACCATGGTCCCTGTGCTTGCCTAAGCAGGTGCTGTGGTCTTCTGAGCTATCTCACTGGCCCCCTGTTTATTTTTTTTGTTACAGGGTCTCACCGACAGTTTAGATTCATAGTGATCTTCCTGTCTCAGCCTCCTCAGCACTAGGATTACAGGTATGCATTATCATGTTGGGTTTTGGTGACCAACATGGCATGCAGTACTAGAGATAGAACCCAGGTCCTTGCTTTTGTGTGGCAGACACTTGGACCACTGAGCTATCTCTCCAGACCACAAAGGATGTTTTAAAGACTAAATAAAACAATATATATGAAATACTTAGAAAAGTGTAAGAAATAATTACTATTTTAAAATATATTAAATTGTTAATTAAATAAATTAAAATATTAAATAAATTAAAAATTGCACATAGAATTGAATACCAGTATATAACTCAAGATTAGCAAAAATGAGTGACAAAACTATTTTCTAGCAGTCAAATATAATGACATTTTAAAATAAGAAAAATAGAAGAAGCTGGGCGTGGTGGTGTATGCCTGTAATCCCAGCACTCAGGAGGCTGAGACAGGAGGATTGTTGTGAGTTCGAGACCAGCCTGAGCTACAAAGTGAGCTAAGGCAAGCCTGAACTGCATAGTGACACCATGTCTCAAAAAGACAAAACAAACAAACAAACAAAAACTATTCATAATATAATGGCTAGAAATATTTTATTTTCTATTCTTATTTACTTGTTTTTTGTACTTAGTACAGCATCTACAGGGTCTCACTACAAGGACCTTACCTATAGTGATCCTTCCTGTTTTTCAGCCCCCCAAGTGCTGGGATTACAGGCTTGCTCCACCAAGCCTAGTGCTTTAATCCACTGAGCTATCTGGCCTGCCCTAGAAATGGTTTAGAATTGAGGGAAACTCTAAATTTTCCTAATAAGTCTCAAAGAATACAACTATATAAATATAAGGTAGCCACACAAATATTAAAACAGAGAAGCTATAAATTGGAAGAAAATGAATTAAAAAAGTAGAAAATCTTTATTTGAACTGTGAAAATTTTCTGATAAGCCTTCTCAGTGTTGATAGAAATCATATGATAATGGAACACTCTCCAAAAAAAGTTAAAGGAAATTCATTTTCTCTGTGAAATTTGATACCCAGCTAAACTATTATTTAGTAGCAGATGAAGATTTAAAAATGTCACTGTTAACTCGATTCTGTACAAGAAGAGAAAATAAATGTAGAAGGACAAAAATTGAAACTGTGAGAAAAAATGAACTGTAAGAAAGAATAGTTGGCAGGGCTAAACTAGTCACACTTGCCTAAAGCAGGAAAAGTAGTCATTATGATTTTTGATTATTTGTGTACTGCAGTGAAAGAGGAGCTGAAGCCCTAGCCATCCGTGGACACAGAAGATACTGTAAGGCAATCCCAGGGACACCAGGGACACCACCACTCCTGAGGAGAGATACAAAGGTCATGACAGCTTACTTTTAAAAAAAGGTCTCACTATGCAGCTCAGACTTGTAGCGATCCTCCTGTCTCAGCCTCTGTAGTGCTGGGATTACAGGCAGGTACCACCACGCCCAGTCTTGGAGGCTGGCTCAATATGCCCGGGGTCAGGGCCAGCACTGCAAATAGTGTTGGGGATTGAACCCTGGTAGCTGCTCTTGCCTAAGCAGGCACTTAGTCTTCTGAGCTATGTATTCAGCCCTCAGTTTATATATTTTAAGTCAAATAGTTTTGTTAAAATTTGAAGTGTGATCATAAAAGATTTGCTAGAGGACAGGAAAATTCTATATTAATAGTAGGAATAAAGTGAGGGTGAATAATATTTGATAAGTGTAAATAGAATAGAAGCAACAGGAAAATAACAACAAAAGATTTTAATATTCTCCTTATGTATAAGAACTTGGTAATTATGTCATAACTAACTAGTTATATACTTACTATTATGCATTATATATATATTATAAATTAATGGTAGGACTGAAGATATATCTCAGTGGTCTAAGCACCTGTCTGGGCAGACACAGGTACCTGAGTTAGATCTCCAGCAGCACATGCACCGGTGGTCCCATCCCAGGTGCGCTGAGCCAGCCACAGAGACGGTGTGGTGAGACATGCCTGTGATCCTAGCACTGGGGAGGCTGAAACAGGAGAATCACTACAAGTCTGAGCTGCAGAGTAGAACCCCTGTATCAAATACATAAAAACTAAAAAGAAATTAATTGCATAAGAAGTCAATAACTATGCACTTGAACACATAACACAAACAACAGACCTAAACTCCCAAAAACTCAGAAAGAAATTTTCTTCCGTAATCTGTGAAACAAAGAATGTCGCAAATTATTAGAAGGCTTTTAAAAAGTATAGAGTTAAGAAAAAGTATAGAGCTCAAATATAAGGGCAGATCGCCATAAAAAAGCAAGGATTTGATAAATAAAAAGTGCTTCTAGAAATGAAAAATAAAGTCTTTTTCAAAGAGTAAACAACAATGAACAGACTGATATATTTGAAGGTACAGGGATAAATGGGAAGACAGATTTGCAGATAAAACAGAATTAGCCATAGAGAGACAGAGTCACAGGTATTTACAAAAACAGTTCAACTTAATGGAATAAGGAAGTGAAGCACATTTCCAATAGAATTCTTCAGTGGAGTCAATTGCCCAAGAAATGATGGCTAAAACCTTCAAAACTTGAGCAGCAACATGAACAGCCATACTATGCCTTAAGCTGAATCAATAAACACACCCATAAGCACTCACACATGCAATTCCTTTGCAACAAATACCGGGAGAAGAGGCCTGATGCTGACCAGAGCAGTGTTCAGGAAGCCATAACAACCTGGCCAACTTCAGTATTGCCAGGTAATGAGGGGGTGCCACAGAAGTGCTAAAGGCATGCCGTTATGCATGGTGTTCCGTTGTCTCCCCCCAAAGCCTCATGCAATCATAGGGCAGACTTCTAGAGTTTGTGATTAACCCATGATGCATAGGATTATGGGTGTGAATGCTGCTGGGATTATGCATGTGAGTGCTACACCCATCCTGGGGCAAATAGCCTGAATGCAATTTAAGGGAGACAGACTAGCTCTCTGCAACCATTGTTGCCACTGCTCCTCCCCTTTTGCTCTTGCTCTCTTGCTCTTTGCCATCACCATGTATCACCATGGGAGCCAGCTGAATACAGACTGAAACCTTCACTGACTATGCTCTAAATAAACCTTTCCTTCTTTCACTTTGCATGTTGCGTATTTGTCCCAGCAACAAAAGAAGAGTAACTGAGACACTCTTCCAGGCCAATCACATCACCAGCAAAGTGGGGGTACAGAAAAGTGACCAATGTCATACACTCAGTCACAGGCCACTGGTAGTAATGGGGGAAATCAGTGATAAGGAAATTAAATCCAGAATGAAGGAATTGTGTGCTGGACACAGCAGCAATGAAATTACATGAAGACATTCGTAAATCTAAGCAAGTATAGATTGCATTAAACTCTGATGCAACTCCATTCGGCAGTGTTGGCAAATAAAGTGATCATGCAGGATGACATCCAGGGTGGGCCTACTCCGGCCCACTGACGGACAGCATGGGTGTCCTCATTGTGCACCACCAGCTGCAGCACATGTGTGTGTTTTCTGAGGTTAACTTTCTTCAGCTGTGAAGTGGGGGTAGTAACAATCACTCCCAGAACATTGTGAAGATTCACTAAAGGTCCCTTAAGCCATGATACAGTCCCCAGCAGACACCACGTACATCCATCTGGGATACTGAATTCTTCAAGAGTTCCTATCCATAAACACCTGATGCTCAGGAGGTACAGATAGGTACAAGTGCTGCCTAAAGGGGCTAGGAGGAAGGGCTCCGACAGATTCACATGTTTTGTGAGGACCCTCCTGTCCTCAGCCTTCCTGTCCCTGGGACAAAACGCCGGCTTCCATGACTTGGAGGAAGCGAGCTTTATTTTGGCTCCCAGTTGCAATGGTTCATGGTGGTTGGCCTGCTCCAAGGCAGACGCAACAGGGTGAGGGTCACATTGGAGGACTACTCATTCTGTGGTGGCTCAGAAAGGGACGGAGGGAGGGCCTGGTGACCAGAATGCCCCTTCCAGGTCCCAGCCTCAGTGACCCTACCAGTGTGTTCAGCTGCTGAACTCACCGCCATACTGGTGACTATAGTGCCCCGTGATCCTGTCACCTCCCAAGCACATGAGCCTCGGGGGGACATGTAGTTCCAAACTAAACATCTCTGAAAATGCAAGCAGTTATAAGCCACTAATCTGGGGTGCGGCGTTCTCAGTGTTAAAGACGACCTGCAGACTTCCTTTCCACAACAATGACCCTCCATATTATGAAGGTCACACTTACAGACGCTATTTTTATAAAAAGCACCAGGGATGCATCTGCTCAGGGAAGTGTGACAGCCCCATGAAGCCATTTCCAGGGCTGGCAGTCCTTGCTTTATGCACAAAACACAGGAAGAACCTCTGGCAAATTCAAGAATTCTCTCAGGAACACAGCACTAGAAACCACCTCCTTCCTCACCAATTTTTAATGTCCACAGTTGCTTTTAACCTTCAGAGTAATGTATGTGTCACTTTCTAGAATGCAACTTGTCCCTTGCCATGCGTGCTGCTGGCTGTGCTCCCAGGGCGCCTTTTCCCATGACACAGGGCTTCTCTTGTTTGAAGCGACAAACACAGTAGTGAACCAGTGTCAAGCCAACCTTTGGGAAAGCTTTGATGAAATATGCTCTCAACGCAACTTTCCCAGATTTAAGGACTAATAAACATCATTATTGCTACAAGAAACAATTTTACTAACTGATTAACCTGTATTTAAAAGTATGGTCTTGACAGACTAGAAAGTTAGGAAATGATATCAAGTAGGAGAAAAACCATGGGGACGGGCTCTGGGAGAGAGGGTGTCGAGCTAGCTGTTGTACTGCCTTCTTCTTGTTCTGTGTTTATGCTGAATTTCTAAGATGCTACAGAGCAGCTTAGTTTTGCTTTGACTTTCTCCCACAGAGAGAACACACAGCACACAAAAAGGTGCTTATTTTGAGAAAAGGAAAATGCATTCATAGCATACACGTTTAACATCCCTTAAATACAGTAATACTGTGGTCATTTGCTACCAATTTATAATTTTGATGGTTTAACATGATAATCTAGGCACTGTCAGGAAAGAAAGACCTTGCTAGCAGAAGAATTATGCATCTAAATTTGTAGGCCTAATTGGGAAGTTTTTTCAGATTCCCTCAAGTAAATTCAAATTACCCAGTTGTTTGTAACAACTAATACATGATAGTTAAAATAATGAGTCAAGTTTCTATATTAAAATATCAACCAATGCAATTTACATATTTTAAAAGCTTTCAGGGTCTCAGCCTATTCATTTATTTAATTTTATCTTCTTGATTCTAATCGACTTACATATGTATATACATAATTATACATACAGCTGTATATAAACTTCATGAAGAGCAACTTTATATTTCTGGTGATGCTGGGGATGAAACCCAAGGTCTCCACAAAGAATTACATCCTCAGCCTTTTGTGAGTTATCTTGAGATAGGATCTTACTAAGGTGGGCACCGTAGGTGCAGCTGGAAATTCTCCTGCTTCAGCCCTGAGTGCTATGATTACAGGCACGGGGCACCATGGTCGGCTGAAAGGTTATTTCTGAAATCTCTCTTTCATGGGTCTTGGAATCTGAGCTCGAACCATCTGTTTGTACAGTTATGTTATCTCTTCCACTGTTATCCTGAAATTCCTCCAGCTCCTTACTTTATGTATTATGCTCCAGTTTATGGTTTTGTTTCAGGAAACAAGTGATCTTTAATATCTAATGTTTCAAATATTAAAGAATCACATCTCAGGATTGGCTTGACAGAGTGATGGAATTCTGCCATGCTACTTGAAAAAGAATGGATAAGGATGAACAGATTCATGGGAGGAGGTGTATTACTCCAATGTCCTTTCATGGTACCAGCGCATGTGTGTAAGTGGTTCTTCCTGTGTCAATTTTTACGATTTGTAAGAGATGTGCCCATAAAGGGACAGCCATTTTTTAAAGTTCAGAGGACACTTTTTCCACTTTGAAATGATAATCTTGCTTTCTCTAATTTCCTTTTGAAGATAGTTCAAAGATAATGAGGGATTTTTAAGACTAGAGACTACTAATTTGAAAGCAACAATATGCAATATAAACAACCATTGTTGAATTCCTATGATTTGTTTAGTGATATTCTGTATCATTCCAATGTTTTTTTCTTTTTCTTTTTTATTCTCTTAGAGAGAGAGAGAGAGAGAGAGAGAGAGAGAGAGAGAGAGAGAGAGAGAGAGAGATTAGGGCATCTCAGTCATTCTATATTATAGTGGAGAAGTAGATTGCATGAGACACTATCTACTGATTTGAAGACTAACTAGGCTTGACTGAGATGCCTAAAGTTAAGACTCAATAAAAATATAAAGGCTAAGAGTACAGAGAATCGACTTAGGAG
>PVKA01024516.1:0-22500 GCA_004027165.1 Ctenomys sociabilis | reverse complement strand
GTGAACATTATTTAGTATGATTCATGTTTGATGAAAATTAATGCTGAGGCAATGCTGAGAAAAAAATATGTGTACAGGAAGAGACACATATAGGTGTAGGTGAACATCTTGGTGAATTTCAGAGTTGGGCAGACAGCAGTGAGTTTGGGGATGAGGACCCAGACAAACCCCGCGAGTTCCCGTTCATGTGCTCTTTCTCCCCATGGTTGTCTGAAGCACTGGTGACTGTAGGGTATCTGTGGCAGTGGCTGTATCTGATATGAATGCCACTGTACAGTATGTACAGTGGTAACTTGGTTCAGGATCTTACAGTGTGTCATTTTCTCCGTGATTCTGAAAATGACAATCACAATCTTGTTTTTGTGGGAAAGATGGCCACATCATGTTCGATACTCAGCGTGGAGCTTGAAAGCAAAAACAAAATTTTGCCAAATGCTTCCACTTGTGAACCAAATGGTGTGTAAAGCATTTGTGAACCGAGGCACCCCTGCACTGTCTTCCAGATGGATTCTTTCGACGTGCACTGTGTTTGCTATATTCACAATTGTTGTGGATAGTTGTGGGTTATTCAACCTAAACAATTTGAATCCAGAAGGGTCTACTTTAGGATCGGGTGAAGGGCTGACATGAAAGCAGAATTTCCCTTCTCACTGGACAGTGGAGTGAAGCTCTGATAAGGCTCCCAAGAAGGTGACTACGGGCTGAGCTTGTTGAGGGACTTTCTGATTGTTAGATCCCCAGGAACCAGAGCCTTCTCTCTGCCTTCAGAGAGCCTGTGCATCTTCAGGGTTCATATGGAGATCCATCCCAGGTCAGACTGAAGATTAGACCCTTCCGCCTTGTATAATCAGGAATTTTCCATGTATAACGCATTTATACTGTACTTGCATGGTGATGGGAGATAGAACTGGTCACCTGTGGCCTCCTCTGTATCATATCAGGTATTCAGAAATCCTTTCAAAGTCTCTGGCCAATAGTTTCAGCCCCAGCCATCACCACTATGGTGTTCAACTGGTGTAGTTTCCATAAATGCATGTTCTCCATCTACCCTTATTGTTCCCATGTTCTGGAAGTCCTGGGTAGAGTGCACTCTGGGAAAAACTGTTCACCAAAAAGCAAACAAACCAGAAGACATATTCCTTCTGCTTCTGCCTCAGAAAGATCTTGCTCTGAAGCAGTCATACCCTTGGGCAGAAGAACCCACAAGTTTGAGGACATTGGCTCTACTTGGGGGAGGTGGCCCATTTGCTAATGAATTTAGGTATTGCCTTGCCCCTGAGCCAGGGTATCACACTTCTTAGTGAATAGCAGCATAGAATCTTTTGGTCTCATGCTGTGATCCAAGATCAAGGCTGTGTGCCTCTTCTTGGGAAGATGACAGTAGATGAAAATACAGACTGAAACAAACTATAAAGGGGAAACTAGAGGCTTTGTAAGAAAGTATTAGAAATGGAGCTCAGAGGTAAAAGTGAATGAATCAGGGAAGTCAAGTCAAGGAGGGAGCAGGAGGCTAGGGACTGTGGGAGTCCAAATGGGGCCCCTTATAGACATGGAGGACAGATGCTACTATGGCTTTCATGTCACTCTGGAGAGGCTGCATGGAAGAGGGCTGGAGGGCTTTCTGGTCCACAAGGTGTGGCCTTCTCTCCAGAACCCACTTACTGAAGTCTGCAGGGACCACAGACCATGATAGTCATCACTCCACAGCCATGGTGGCTGCTGTCAGATCCTCATGATGGGTAGGAATTTTTGTCTGAGTGTCAGCATTTCTTAGGGCTTTTGGATTCCGGAGCTTGCCCTTGAGTGGCAAGGGCAGATCCCATGCGTAGGCATGAGCCTTGGCACAGATCCTCACTGTCCTTGTATCTTTCCTTTTAGGGGAAGTTGTGTGGGATGTGATGTTTCTGCAATACACTATACTTTGTAAATATTGTTAAATTTTCCTCTGAAGACTCTGCTGAAGCTGTGACCATCACAGGTCTGCTGAGCGAGAAGGAATTTTCCGGCCAGCCCTTCAGCTCAGAGGCCAAGCCTTCTTCTCAGAACAGAGGATGATGAGCTCAGTGACTGCAAGAACAAAGCGGTTGAAGTGGGCAACAGTGGGCATTGGCCAGCCACTGTGACCTCCTTCAGACTGGGACCCAAGTTAGAGTTGCTCAAATGTAAAAATCTATGCAGGATGTTTGAAAAAGTACTGCTCATCCCTGCCATTTGCTGAGGCTGGCTGTGGACAGGGACTGTGATAGCTGAGGGCCATGTGGAAACAGACAGGAAAGCAAAGCTCAGGTCTCTGGCTGATGGAGCTTTTAGGCAGGCACAGCAGATGTTGCTTTTGTTTCTGGGATGAAGGTTCCTTTCCCATTTGTGTCTGTGCTGATAAATTATGGATCACGGGCCTTGCAAGTAGATGCTGAATTTCAGATGTGAAGCAGGGATTTTTCCAGATGGCCAGCACCTCTGTGAAAATTGTGTAGAAAATATTTTGTGCCTACTGCTCATCCTCATCCCTGGGCGAGGGTCCATTAGGATGTGGATCCCACAAGGCACAAGAACCATTACTGTGGAAAGAAGGACATTGCTTATGATGAATGTGACCTCAACTGTGTTCCAAAGTAGCGTTCGGAAGAAAATGAGATGACCTTGATTCTACTGCTGATTTGCATGTGTGTGTGTAGACCCCCCCCCCCCGCACACACACAGAAAACTCATTTTCTGGGAACTGAGATGGAAGCAAAGTGGCTCCCTTGTGCTTATGCCCTGCCAAACGATAAACATTAGAAAAGATATTTTTCTCTTCCTAAATACAAAAGCAAAAATTTGAACTTATCCTTGCAGGGAGTTGACTCATGGAAGCACTAAAATCAACAAATCGAAGAAGAAAAAAATTCGTTAGCTGAATGGCATTTTCCCTTTTCTTAGTAGAAAATATAAGGAGATGGTGCAAGACGCTCTTCACGCATGCGTGCTGCATGGCCTCTGGGGCTCACCCTCTCCTCCCAGCTCTCCTCCTCCAGAGGTGTCGGGCTGCACCATGTAGTCTTTGCAGCAGGCTGTAAATGATGTATGAAATTGAGAAAAGAAGTCCCACACCAGGAACTCAGCCAAGACTGTGTTCATGGCTATTTTTGCTACCACATTTTTGAGGCAACTGGAAAAGCTCAGCTCACATAGAGAGAGTTGCAACCACCAGGGACATAAGATGATGCTTTTAAAAAACTATTATTTCTCTTCCTCCTTCCCCTCTTCCTTTCCCATCTTGTAAGAAAAACTGGCAAGCAGAATATTTCAACACAAACAGAGGCAGTAGAATAAATCAGCAGTCATCCTCTGAGGCAGCTTTCCTGTGGTGCTTTGAGGAGGGTGATCTTGAGCTCCTTGAAGTGGAAGGTGTGGTTCATCACACACTCAACTTGGCACTGATCTAGACCAAAGGGCTACCTGTTTAGGCAGCTGCACTGCTGCCTATCACTTCTAGCACAGGCTCTGTGTATGCATATTTAAGGTGAGCCGCCCTTTACTTGATCATGTTCTAATGTCTGAAGGCACTGTGTAGACTCTGAGCAGGGATGTTAATAACAATGGTGGGTATAGATTTGCATTTAAAATAGACTTCTTGGAAAACTCAAATGTTTGAGACAAATTCCCAGCAGCATATGTGGCCAGGTGAAATTCTGCTTCATCTGATGGAATGCTTATTTTTTTTGTTTTCCCACCTTTCTCTCAGTCAAGGATGGGTTCTATCAGGCTGAGCACTGTGTCCTCTGGGCCTATTGGCGCGTTGTCAGTGAGGGAAGAGTTCTGGTGAATGGTGCATAATTGATACACGTGCAGCCTATGAGGTGGGTGCCTTTCAGGTGGTTTTCCCAGGGAAGTTTTCAGTACGAAGTTGACATTTGTGTGATGGCTTGAGGACACCAGAGGGGGAGACTAGGAGTCCAAGGAGAAGATTAAAGGCTCAGGCACAGAGAGACAAACAAGTGCAGAGAGTATGTACAGAAATCCTGCTCTAGAAGAAGTATCAGCTCTGCTATCTTTTTCTTGTTCACACACAAACTTTGGTTGTTCCTTTATTTGTGAGAAACTACCCAGGATTAGAACAGCTGAGTCACAAGAGGGATGTAAATATAACTCTTATAGAAATTTCTAGACTGTTTCTCCAAGCAGTTCTGTATTTATACAAGTGCTTTGTTTATCTTCTGCTCATTACCTGCAAAGGTCAGATCTCAGAAGGTTAGGTGTTCTGGTAGGGCATGGTGGTATCTCAAGGTGGTTTTAATTTTATTATCCTGAGGAATGATGATGTTGAGCTCTTTGCAGGTGCTTTTTTACCACACCACATCTTGTGCAGTGAAGTGTGTGCCTAAATGGATGCTCAAATCTCTTAGCCCCTTTTTGATGGGTTTGTTTATAACCTAGTGGTGTTAACATCATTAGCTGTGAGTGTTCTCTGAGTACCCACAGTCCTTTTACAGCTATGTGATTTGAAAATACATGCTGCCTGTCTGTGCTTTACCATTTCTTTCTCTTAACACTCTATTTCCTTTTAAGAGCAGACATTTTATTTTATTTTTAAAGTCTGTAACAGGTCTTTATTAGAGGCTTTATAGATATGAGCATTTAACAGTCCCAGTAAAACATTAAATCCAGTGTTTCACAATACCTAGGTAATATGCATCTTCCTCAGTAAACAGAAAGGAAAATATAATAGCATAAAACTTCTCAACATCAAATCAAACTGAAGCTTAAGATAGACAGCATTGGGGCTGGGGAAAAGGCTAAGTAGAATAAGCACTTCCCTGGCAAGTACAAGGACCTGAGTTCAATCCCTGGTTCTATAAAAAAAAAAAAAAAAAAGTAAAGAAAGAAAGACCACATAGATAGGTCCTAGACACATATACAATTCTGAACATTTTACTTTCCTCCCTCATAGAAACACAGACACTTTCTAATGACTCTCAATGTTCAAAGGACCTTTCAAAGGAGGAGCAGACATTTTAAATTTTGCAGAATTTACCAGTTCTCTGTAGGCACTGTGCTTTTGAAATTTGGCAATTAAAGAAATCCTTTTTTATTATAAGGCCACAACAGTTCTCTCCTACCTTTTCTTCTGGTTTTGTAGTTTTCAATTTGACACTTAGATTTATGGCCTGTGTTCTGGTTTGTGTGTAGATGCCCCCCAAAGCCTCATGCAGTTCTGGGGCAGCTTCTGGACTTTGCGACTTATTGTGGGTGTGGGTGCTGAACCTACCCTGGGGCAGATAATCTGCGTTACAATGTGAGGAGGAGAGAGAGGCTGGCCAGATGACTGAGCTGCTGCCACTCCTTTGGCTCTCTGCTCTTTGCCACCACCCTGAAAGATTGCTCTCAGCCATTCACTACTCTGCCTTGGAGCCAGCTAAGTGTGGACTGAAACCTCCACTAACTGTGAGCTAAATAAACCTTTCCTTCCCTAATTTTAAGTGTTGGGTATCTGTCCCAGCAATGAGAGAAGAAGAACTGAGACAGCCTGTTTTGAATTAATTCTTATGTGTGACTCAGAGAAGTTTATTTTTAAAAATACATAGATACAAATATTTCAGCACATTTCTCAAAAAAGTCAATCATTTATCCACTGAATTGTCTTTGCCCCATTGCGTAACCAACTGTACATGTATGTGTGTATCTGTATCTATTTTACTCTGCTAATCTTCAAGTATTTATTCACAGTGCTACAGTCTAGGTTACCATAGCTTTGTAATTAGTCATAAAATCAGGCACTACATGGTGTGATCCAAAAGTACAATGCAATGCACCTTGCTATTCGTTCTCCCAAATCTCCCCCTTCACGTAAAGCACACTTATTCTGCTGTTCTCGCCACTTTCTGAAATGGTTCAGGAAGTCTTCTCTCATGAGTGTCTTCATGAAGTGTGAGAAAAAAATCCACTGAATGCTGCAGCTCTGTGCCATCCAATGGAAAGGTGGGCTCACAAAACATCACAGTGTATTCTCATTTTCCTATTTATTGGGTCTTTAAGTTCTAATATATGCAAATGTATGGAAACACTAAGTATATTTGTATTTTATAAACTTGTTTGGCTACTTGCTAGTTCTAGTAGCTTCTTTTAAAATATTCTTTTAGATCTCATATATAGATGGCTCTGTCATCTGTGCATAACTACAGATTCAGATCTGCTTTCTCAACAAGATACCACTCCAAAAAAACAATATTTCCTGATTGCACTGACTAGGACTTCTAGTACAAAGCTGAGCAGAATTGTTGAGGAAATACATCTTGTTTTATTCCCAATCTTTGAGTTGCAGTATTTAGTCCTTTACCTTTAAGTATGTTACTGGCTATAATTTTTGGTGCTTTCTCTTAATTAGGTTGTAGAGGTTTCCTTTTATTTCTAGTATGTTTTATGAGGAAGTTTGATGATGTTGTAGAATGTTTTTCTGTGTCTATTTATATAATTACCTAACTTTTCTTTTTGTGTTTGTCATGATGGTGAAATGTATTGGCTGACCTTTGAATGTCAATTCAATCTTGCATTTCTGAGGTGAATCCAACTTAGTCATGATGCATTTTTAATGTGTTATTTGAATTTTGCTACCAAATTTTTTTGGTTAAAATGCATGCATACATATTAAAAAACAAGGCTGATCTTGTTTCTTTTTCTTGCAATCTTACCTAGTTTGAGTAGAAAAGTAAAGTTTGCTTTACTAAATGAGTTGGAACTTGCGTTTAATTTTTAATTTCTGGAAGAATTCATATAGAATTGATATTAATTCTTGTAGTGATGTGAGACAGAAGCTTGATGTCCATAGAAAAGAGAGAGAAAGAGAGAGAGAGAGAGAGAGAGAGAGAGAGAGAGAGAGAGAGAGAGAGAGAGAGAGAGAGAGAGAACACACCAGGCCAAGGAGCCCAAGGAACCCCATTGTCCCTGTTGTGTCATGTAAATTCTGGCAAGCTGGGTACAAGACCACAGATGACAGAGTTTCCTGGAGGCACCTTGTCTGTTCTTTGATCCTTCAAGTGGGATATTATGGGCTACCACTGTATGAACTTAGAGTTTGGTGAATTCAGGAAGGCAATAGAGATAGTAGTTCATATAAACAACATTAATTATGCACATTCCTTAGCCTGCTTTAAGCTTTCAATAAACGTGAGAAGTGTCAGCAGCTCAGGACTCAGTTGAGAAAATTTGGATTCCGGTGTCCTCTGGCTATATTAATCCAGTCTTCCCATTGTTCCTTTCAGCTCCACTTTATAACATACAACAAACAATTCTTCATGTTTTTTCATGGAACTATTCAATGGAACCATTTATGTCCATTTTTTTTTGTAAAATGTTTATAACTGAAATTTAAATATTAATGGATAACATTATTATTGTTATTATTATTATTATTATTATTATTAGGCTATTTCTTTCTAAGTGAGCTTTGGTATTTCATGCTTTCTGGAAATTTGTTTACTTAGCTCAATTGATCAAATTTATTGGTACAAAGCTATTTATTGTGTTTTCTTGTTATGATTTTAATACCTATATGTCAGCCAATTATGTTGGCTCTTTTATTCCTGGTATTGGGAAAATATACTCTCTTGTTCTGTTTTTCAAAGGCTGTTGGAAATTTGTTAGTTTCACTGACAGTCTCAAAGAAGTAGCAACTGATTTCACTGAACTATTTTTCTTTCATTACTTTTCTGTTCCCCAGATTTTTGTTTTTATATTTATTATTTCTTTCCTTTTACCTATTCTGAATTTCATTTGCTTTTTTCTAGTGTCTTATGGTAGAAATTGAAGTGATTTATTTCAGAGCTTTCTTGGTGTCTGATGTGGCTTATTGTGCTAAGCATTCCTTTTCATAAACATTGCTTTCCTGGCATCAAACAAGTACTGTGTAGTGTTTCCATATTCGTCAAATCAAAATGTTCACTAATTTCTATTTTGATCTTTTATTTGCATTAATACGATTGACTTCTAAACATTCAGAGATTCCCAAAGGTTTTTGAATTTATATTTAATTCACTGTGGTCAGAAAGCATATTTTAATCTTTCAGTTTATTGAGTGATGTTATATGGTGCATAATACTGTCCCCAGATTATCTATTTTGGTAATCATTTTAGGGATTTGATAAGATTAGATAGTCTGCCATTTTGGGTGTCATTTTTTTTAAATTTTATTTTAAAGTAAAGATAAAATCAAGAACAAAAAAAATCAGAAACAAAGACTTAATCAGGGTAACATACAACAATGCATGTTAGTAGATTTTCAAAACAAGAATACCTGATTAACAGTGGTTGTGTATTACCTATTTTTAATCATCAAATCTATGCTCAGATTAACAGATATAGTTATGTAACCATATATGGACATATGATTGCATATTATCACTGATGGATGTCATTTTCTATGAGTATCAACTGATCACATTGGCTGATAGGCTGTTTCAATGTCAGATATTCTTACTTATTTTTTGTAAATTTATTGAGAGAGAGAGAGAGAGAAGTGAGGAGAGGACACTATTCTAGTGGTTTCCTGCTTTCTTCTGGGTCTCATTAAGATTACACAGCTTTGACTTTCTGCAGGCCTGGCTGTCTTCAACTGGGCATCTTGCACCTTAACTTAAACCTCGTCATTCCTGGATATTCTTGCATTTATGTGGATTCTCTTGAAGTGTTCTCTGAGATGTGGTTAAGCTACTTGCAAACAGTGTGATCCTTTTGAGTCCTGCTCTTAATTTTACTTAAGCAGGACTGCAGCTGTGCTCAGCATGGGGATAATTATTCTCCTGCTGAGAAAGCCATGTTGGACCCAGTGCTGGGTGAGACACGCAGGCCCCAGGCTGGCTGTAGGGAGGGTGCCGTCTGGTCCTTGGTGTGTGCTGTGCCTCTGCCTTGTGTTCAAGCTCTTCCTGGACTTCTACAGTTTGCCAGACACACAAGCTGGCCAGAGCACAGTGGCTGCTTGGGGAAAGACCACTCCTTCAGCTCTGGATTCCCTTCCTTCTGTCATACCACTGTGAATGGTGCAGGGAGCAAAAATGATGTCGGGTGGATGACTTCCATATGATACAAGGAGAAAAATTATCTCCCAACCTAATACCTGGGACGAGTTAGTGTTCTGTAAACCTGAGGAATGAATTTTAGGAACAAATGGAGGTCATGTGAAGAATATATTTATTGAGGGTAAGAAAGTTCTTGTCCAAGAGAGGGACAGGAGGGGTGTCCTGAGCAGGCGGTCCCCAGGAAGCTGTCTCTTCCAGAGACTTATATAGCATAAAACCATGAGGCGGGTCTAAGGTGGTGGAGATGACATGGGAACTCACTTAGATGGGCATGAGGTGGGACAAAACTATGGTCAATCAATGATATTACGAGCACCATTGCTCAAGTAAAATTGATTAAATCCAGTGCCAAATGGGGACAAGAGTCATGTAGCAAATGGGCATGAATACACTACAGGGTCTCTTCCTGTTGGGGGATGGGTTAGTGACTCATTCAGGCTTTTTCAAGGTGATTGATACCTATTTAGAATATCATTCCCTGATGCCCACCCCTAGGAAATTGTGTAGCTGCATTTCCTCTTTTGTCCTGGTTTGAGGTGTGGCCTGTCTGGGAGTGTCTGTCTCTTCCAAGTTGCAATCACCTTGCCTTCCATCTTGTCTCCTTGAAGGCCTGGCCCTGTCTGACTGCCTAGAATATTTCTATATAATTCAGCTGCCTATAGCATGACCGCCTTGGCTTCTTGGTCCCTCCATTGTCACCTCCTCCACCTGTTTTTTCTTCTCTTGGAGACTGTGGCACCACAGGGCTGACTTGGTGTTTCCTGTTTCTCGGTCCTCTGGGGAGCTGACATCAGTTTCTCAGATGCCATCATTTCCTATCTTTGGTTGTATCAAGGAACGTGGTCTATTCTACTTCCATAGGACTGACTGCATATTGGCTAGAAGTTGAGACTCTGTGTCCCTATGGGTGTGTGGATGGAAGGATTCTGAGACCTCCTGAACAAATCTGATTGTCCTTTGTCCTTGAGCAGAGGAAGGAGTGACTGGACTGGATTATTCTGCTGTCTGGACTGGTGACTTCTGAGAGGCAACTGGTTCTATCTATCATGTGTCTATCTATCTATTTATCTATCATCTATCTATTTATCTATCTATCTATCTATCTATCAATCATCTATCAATCACTGTATGATTTATTTATCATTCTTTTTTTTTTACAGTACTGAAGATTGAAACTAGTCTGTTTCTATTGACTTGTTTCCCTATCTTTTTTTTAATTTCTGTTTTGAAATGGTGTCTCATTAAGCTGCTAAATTCCCCAGTATGAACTCAAATTTGTGATTCTTTGGCCACAGCCTCCCAGACTGCTAGGATAATAGATGTTCACCACAACTGAACTGGCTTTTATAGAGTAGAAAAATCCCTGTAGAATATATGCTGAGGAAACCAGGTATACTGGCACACAGTTGGAATACCAGCACTCTAGGGCACCAAGGAGGAGAATTTCAAGTTTGAGCCCAACCTGGGCAACATAGGGACTTAGTGAAACCTCTTTCTCAAAATAAAAATATTAAATAAAGGCTGGGTTTGTATTCAGCTTAAAGGCTCTGCGTTCAGTTCCCATTATCACCAACAAAACAAAACAACCACAAAACAAAACAACTGTGTGAGATTAAGTAATGCAACATTTAAATGTAATTATTCTGTCACAAGTGAACCCTAAGTAAGACAATGAAGCAAAATGCCTGTGTCCCCAGGAAATCTATCTGCCAGCCTTGATTTGCAGATATAGGATGGGCTCAGCCAAAGGCATATTGCTAAACAGTAGGGAGGCTGCTTCCTTTCCGGTTGATATTTAATAAAAGGAAGCGCTCTTAATATTTAATACAAGGAAAAGTTTTTCTTCTTAGAGCCCAGGCCTCAGCTTGCCCATCGTCCTTTGTTCTTCATATCTGACTTTGAAGACAGCTGTGTATAAACCCAGATTAAAATCTCTTTTTCTTCTCTCAGTGAAATTCCTGCGCTTACTGACACATCACTGATGAAATCATCAGGAAGAACTGGGCAACCTCTGTAGTCCTCCGATGGGTGCAACTCCTGCTCTGCTGTGTGATACAGAGAACTGACTCTGCTGGGTCCACATCTCCTTGGAGGTAAGAGGCAGGCACCTTCACTTGGTTTCTTTGTGGAATAGGATATGAAAATTACAACTAAGCCAAGATTTGCTTCTGTACAAATAATTTCTATATTGCTTGTAATTTTCAAAGATCAGGCGGAGAAGCAAGTATCAGGGCAAATAATATGGGAGATGAAAATGATCAAAATACACCACAGACATCAACTCCCCAAACGTGAAAACACAACAAAAAGCAAGAAAAGTGGAATGTTGGGGGAGAAGATGATTAAAACATATGCACCTAGAATTCTGCCCAAATTACATCCAAGAATATGTACAATCAATTTAAAAAAGAATTGGAAACAGATGACAGACTTCAACATTAATTTCTACTGAGTCCTTCTCCTGTCCTAGAGTTGAATTTAATCTTCAAGGAAAAAGTACTATCACATAACTGCAATTGTTTTTTTCTCTGTCAGTTAGAATGGTACATCAGGACCCTAAGTGCAGATACTTATTAAGCTAATCTACCTCTCTTTCTACCAAAATTATTTCCTACAACTTGTAAGGAGCAGCCCTGGTGAGACAGTGAGTCCAAGCCCTGTGCTAATTTCCTCTTCATAAATTCATGTGGGAACATTAGTAGCAGTAGTACCTAATCTCGTCTGCATCTCCCAGAATCTCTAATGTCTGAGTTTCTATTTTCAAATCCCATTTTTCACCAAGTGGTTAGCTTTGCTTATTGGCATCTTCCGTCCTTTAGTTGAATTAATGAAGTCTTGGTCCTGGGAAGTGGCCTTTGCTAAATATGACTTCTCATTTTCTACCCACTTATAGTCTAATAGAAGGGATACCCCTGCTGCTATTGAATGAGACTGGCTGGCCAGAAAAAGTCCTTTAGAAGGTGAGGGCAGCTGTACAGGCATCATTACACAAAACTGAGGTGTCCTTAGTATACACTTAAATGCACAGATCGCAAATCTTAAACTGGGCAATTTTTGACAATTTTGCACTCATCTGTAATCACACCAAACATAAAACATGCCATGTTTTCACCTAACCAGAAAGTTCCATCACAGCTCTTCTTTATCAGTGTCCCACGGTGGACCCAATAACCACAATCTTATTTTTATCACCACAGGTCAATTTTCACTGTGTTTATGTTATTTAAAAAATGCAATATGATCTTTTTTGTAAAGCTAGCTGAATCTTCACATGTGTAAGTAGTTCATGCTTTAAAAAATTGCTGTTTCTCCCTTTTTATGAGCATGCTACATTTGTGACATATGGGATCTTTCCAACTTGGAATAACTATAAACTTTCATGTACAAGTCCCTCTTTCTTTAGATACAATTTAGTAGTTTTCAGATACCTATATTAGGGTGAAGTTGATGTTGTTTTATTTTTCTGATGATTTTCTGGTTTTTTTTTTTTTTTTTTTTTTTTTTTTTTTTTTTTTTTTTTTTTTTTTTTTTTTTTTTTTTTTTTTTTTTTTTTTTTTTTTTTTTTTTTTTTTTTTTTTTTTTTTTTTGCCAAACCAGTGATTGAGCTCAGGCACTTGTGCTTGTCAGGGAAACACTTATTCTACTGAGCCATCTCCCCGGCCCCTGATTTTCTGGTTTGAACCCAGCTCGGTGGAGCAGTTTTTCACTGCTCTATGCAATGTCCATTGAGACATCGTGAAACTAGAGAGCGATGATGTTGCTGAAAGCCTTATTCACTTTACATGTGGTAGCGGATGGTGGTGACAGTTAGTACTGCAGCTGGGGCCCGCATCCTATATTCTGTCCTTGAAGATGCTTGGTTGCCCTGTAGTATGACAGTTGGACTCCAACATCAAGCATTTAGCAGATAAAGCAGAAGTTCATAACATTTTCAATGACTCAGTCAATGATCATAAAATAATTTCTGCTACACTCTACTGGTTTTAATGAGCCACCCAGTTCCACTTAAGTTCAAGAGGGTAGAAAGCACTACATTCTTGATATTGAAATCAGCCCTCAAAGTGATGTTGGTCTGAGGTGGGGTCTTTCGATAGGTTCATTGGTCAGAGGGCTAGAGCCTTCATGACTGGGGTTAGAGCCCTTGTAATGGCATCCTAGAGTCCAGAGAGTTAGTACTCTTCTTGTGACACTGTGGACTGAACTCAAGGCCTCAAATGTATCAAGCAAGCACTCAGCCTCTGAGCCACATCTCTAGCCTTGGTCCACCCTGTTTGCCATGTGAGGACACAGCCAGGAGGTACTGTCTGTGACAAAAAGGGCTCTCACCAGATACCAAATCTGAAGTCACTTTAGCCTTGAACTGTATAGCCTGCAGAGTAACAACAATAACTCTATCATTCATAAGTTATCTGGTCTAAGGCCAGCTGATGGTTATTGCTTCCTGATGGATTAAGACCGGGGGTAGGGCTTAGATCACCCCACTCAAAGGGAGAGCTGTCAACATCACAGTGTAAGAATAATACAGGAAATGTAATACATTTTTTCACTTATCTTTGGAAAATGTAATTTACCTTAGAGGTTCAGGAGGCATGATCTCTCTGCAGATAACGAGCACCACAAACTTTTGAGATACCTATATCCTTTATTCTAAGTATCTCTCTTGGATGTTACTATAATGAAATTTTGGCCCCAATACCCAGGATTGTGTACAATTACACTTGTAGTAATGATTGTAACATAGAAAAAAATTAAAAATCAATTAAGGGGCCAGCAGCTGGGAAGATGGCTCAGTAGATTAAGTGCTTCCCTGGCAAGCACGAGGGCCTGAGTTCAATCCCCAGTTCCAAAAAAACAAACAAACAAACAAAAAATGCTATGTAGACACTACCTTTTGGTTCCACCAAAAACAAACAAACAAAAATAAGGGCCAGTGAGATAGCTCAGTGGACTAAGTGCCTGCTCGATCCTCAGCACTACAGATCACACTATCCCTACCCCCAGCTCCACACTGAGCTGGCCACCAAGACCCAGCAAGGTGTCACAAGCCTGTAACCCCAGTGCTGGGGAGGCTGAACAACAGGAAGATCACTCTGAGTCTAAGCTGAGTCTCACAGAATGAAAACCTAGGCCAAATACATAAAAAAGAAATGAAGTATAAGACAAAACACTGAAAATATGGAAGAGATTCTTTCATATTATGGTTTGAAAGTATTCCATAATATCTTTAACATTCTCCCTCACAAGAGAGAAAAGTCAGTTACTCTCATCTAATTTGGAAAGGGGTTAGTAAACCTCCAGGACTATATAAAATAAATAAGACACGATGGGATAAACTTTTGGAACCTACATCATCAGAGTCACTGGGCCTCCTGAGTCCTACCTCCCTCAATTTTGAGGAAGTCACTTGTTCTATCACAGCAAGTGAGGGGTCACGTTGGAGGTGCGTCTTTCAGCTCAGCCATGTTTTCAGATGACCAATTGTACCGGCATGGTGACTGTGGCCTCACAGAGTCTGAGTAGTCAGAACCAATCAGTTAAACTCTACTGAGTCTTGACCTAAAAAACTCTGTGAAGTCATCCGTGCCTGTAAGTGTAGGTTTCTATATTTCTAGAGCACGCCTGTCACAGTGGTGGGCAGCAAGTGCATTTTACAACATAATGTCTATGGAGTGCCATAAAATTATTAAAACAGTAGTTTGCTGAACTGCTCTATGACCTAGAGCTGGACTCACAATGTCTTTAGTGCATCAGCTGGCCTACTTGGTATGAGTAATACAGTCCCACGTTTTAAAAATCAGATATGAATCTTTTGAGAGGGATATCAAAGGAGAAAAGAATTTATTGCTTGAAAGAATATTTCAATGGTAAAGCTATTACCTGTGGAAAAAAATAGGGAACCAGTAGTGTGTTGACCAGTTCTATGACTTCCAAAATCAATGATTTTTAAGTTAACTAAGAGCAAGTGAAGCTGGGGGCTTACGTTTCTCCTTGGTTAATGATTTCTTATTTCATGTAAACATTTTGCTTCAGTGGTTTTACCAGGGTCTCTAGTGGAACACACACTATCCTACAAAGCATAATAACAGTCTGAGCATGCTAAGAAGATGATGGCTTACTACACCCAGAAATTTGTCATCCTGTGCTTCTGTCTTCTTTCCTACCATTGCTCCTTTATAGTAGTCCCTGTTGCACTTGTGCTGCCAATTAGTTATACACCTGAATCTCAGTTTACTTGTCCACATAATGAAACTAATTATATTACCTGATTCCCAATACTTGGGAAAAATACATTGTGTATAAAGTACTTAGTTCCCAGATTACTTATCAGTATTAAATAATTACACTATGTTAAAATCATTATGACTTTTCTGTAATTCATCAATTTTCTAAATGCATTAGCACTGCTTTCATGATTTGCCTCTAAAATATTTTTATAATGCTCTCCTCTGTGTTCCTCTGAGATACTCCAGATTATAATGTTTCATAGGTTCTTAACACTCGGCACATTTGATTCCTGACCAGGTCTGTCACTGAGTTCCTAGCATTAGGGAACAGAGTAACAACTATCTTAAAAATTTTGATATGAACTTAGGAATTTTAAATAATCTTATACAAGAAGTAATACTTGTTAAATAAAATCTATAGGGCATCTTGTAAAACCATTGCAACTAGCAACCTTACAGGATTAAAATAAACAAACACATCAAAAAATAACTCTATAAGAGTAAATGTTCTTTAAGTTTTTGACTTGCCCAGAAATATAAAAAAGCCCCCATTCATTCAGTATACAGGTGTATTGAGCCCTTCTCTATTGTCAGGATTCAATGCTCAATACTGGCAATTTAAAGGGAGAGTCTATTTTGGCTTATGGTTTTGTGGATTCAGTCCATAGTTTCTCACTCCAGGGAAGAAACAGCAGGGAAGAAGGGCTTGGCAGAGAAAATCTATGCAACCCATAACAGTCATGAGTCTGAGCGGTAAGGGAGGACCCAGAGATAAGAAGGCATTCTCCCAGGTCAGGTCTCTGGTGACTCACCCCTTCTCACAAAGTCCCATTTCCTAACAGCAGCCTCAGCTGATCAATGCACTGATCAATGGACGCATCCACTAATGAGTAGAGTGGCCATAGGACTGAATAATCTTCCCAAAGCCCTACCCAGAAGCACAGGAGACTTTTGAGAAACATTTCAGGTCTCAGCCACGTATCCACACTCTGTTTTGTGAAGCCAACTTTCTGTACACACAAGATGTTGTTGTACATTCTCCTGGTTCCTTGAGATCTTAGGAAGAGGTGAAACCATAGCACCATGAAAGTTTGCCCCAGAAGGAATGCTGACTTGACCACACTGTCTTCTTCTCTGTTTCCAGGCAATCCACTCTATCACCTCTTGGAGCACACAGTTAGAGACCTGAAGTGCAGCATACTAGAGTGCATGAGTTTTAGTTGTCTTCAAAGCCCATCTTTGATTTGTAAGCAAGGACCTGAAAATCACTCACACATCTGACTCATGAGTAATGACTGTGTTGGAGAGAAATTTTGCCTGTTCCAGCTGCATGTCTGAGCGTGAGGCCTTGCAGCCACTTTCTGCCAATGTAGACAGTACACCCATCACATCTTCGAACTGGTGGGAATTTGCACAAGGGCAAGATGTCCCTCTTTGTATAAATTCCATCAACATTAGACATGTTTTTGACTTTGAAATTTTCTTTTATGTATAGGGCACCCATGTCCATGAATGTTGCCAATTAAAATATTTATTACTAAGGCCAGACACAGAGCCCAGGGGATTAAAGTGCCTGCGTAGCCTGACTCAGGGACTGGGGTTTGATCCCTACCATGCCATGGCATTTAGACAGTGATTGAGACTGGGCGTGGTGGCACGCACCTGTAATCCCAGCATTTGGGAAGGATGAAAATCAGAGAATCACTATGAGTCTGATCTGTGTGGTGAGAACCTGTAGACCCTGTACTAAATACATTAAAATATTTATTGCTAAATTTTTCTTCCTTTTTTTTGGAAGAATTGGGGATTGAACTCAGTCCCTTGCACTTGCCAGGCAAGTGCTTATTCTACTGAGCTATCTCTCCAGCTCACTAAATCTTTCTGTTTGTCTTTTCACTAGAATTAAAATGATCATAAATATGGAAATCATACTTCATAATTATCAAAATATAACTTTTCTTAATTAAGTTTAAAATTAAGAATTATACATAAACCCAAAACAAGTCTCATTTAATAGATATGGAGGTTGCTCTACTTACATCTCCTGGGGGAAACAATTTTAGGAATGCAGCTTCCAAAACAAAAATAAACGAGCAAGCAATATGCACAGGGTATTGATTTTTACTTTCCCACCTGAAGGAAGCTATGAACAACACGTTTCAAATGGATTCTCTTGTGCGTTTTGAATTTCACTTGAGTCCTGAGGGAGAGCACCTAATCCACTCTCCAGCAATAATGAGGATGTGATAGTATTGCGTCTTGACCACCAGAGAAGGGGACGGAGTTTTAAACATATTCCCCTCATGCATGCTGATTTAAGTTTATTCCTTCTTTGTTTCCACAGATTTCACAATTCTTTGCTGAAATCCAGACACCTGCATCCACTTCTCTACTAGAATACTACATTTCCAGGGAGCCTGCCAGAACTCACAGCTCTAATATATGGATTTGCTCCTCTGAGTTTTAATAAGCAGTGCTAGTGACTACTTCTTACAGCTGCTATCTTATCCCTTTAATCCATTGGCTCTTACAAAACATTTCAGGGGATGGATTGCTATTAAAATTCTGGAGAGCTAGGAACCTAATTTTTCCCCAAAAATGCACATATTCTTGACAATATTTAAAAGGCTATTTATTGTTACCTACATCACATCCTAAATTCGTTTCCAAAAACAAGGCTGTAACTATCTTCCCCAGACATCTACTACTTATCTTAGTGTATGCCTATCTACTTTCAATTTCCTTCTAGAGATGTTTATTCTTCATGTTCCACTTGAATTGAAATTTATCAAGCCTTCAGAGTCACTGGTATTCAGACTCTAGATCCTATCTTACCAAGGTGAGAAGCAGGTGAATTCTCTGCTTAGTATTTTTCTTTCCATTTCTTCCATGTACAATGAAAGAGTCAACCAAAGACATGAAGGTCATTTAATCAGACAAGTGGGGGATGACTCCATAGTTCTTCTATTTTATGCACCCCGTCCTCCAGTGTCAGCTTGTATGACTGAAGATTCCCACAACAAAGCTATCCTACAAGATAGTTAGGATGGACATACAGCTACTTTCTCTTAGTTCGATGAAAAGAAAGGTTTGTACTAATAGTGTTTAGAGAAGATATGTCTGCATCTTGTCCTCTGAATAATGACTATGAAGACAACAATATGCAATGTATTCATTATTGTAACTGTTCTACCAACCTGTTCTGAAACTGTTTCATTGTTATTTTATCTTTTTCCTCAATAAAATGAGCAGAAAACTAAAAAAAAATATTTCCACTTGTGTCACTCTAAAATAACAAAGATATGGGACACATCCTTAGAGGGAAGATTATTTGCAAATGAAATTTTTCTAAGCATGCTCTTCTTTCAATGCTCAATCCCTCCTATGCCATCTTTTAAGGATTTTCTCATGCCTTCAAAAGGCTACATTTTAAATGAAATTTACAGCTGTTAACATCTACACAGTACAAATAATTCCTAGTTGACAGAGGGCATATCTTCTTCTGTTTTATTTTTTAGATTAAGATGTAGGTCATGGGTAGAGCTTGTGGGGAGGGAGATCAGCGTTCCACTTCTTTCTATTTTTTTGTTTAACTTATATATTTGGTATAGGATCTCACTACACAGCTTGGACTCATAGCGATCCTATTTTCAGCCTCCCCAGTGCTGGGATCACAGGTGTGAGCCACCACGCCCGGTCTTCTACTTCTTTCTTGCACACAACAGCAACCATCATTTCTTATTTGAGTAACCCTCACAATAAATAAAGTTACCATAGAACATATTGTAAAGTTATGTTGCTGGTTTTACTTTGAAATATGAAGTATTCTAAGCTTTTGTCAAAAGTGATACCATCTTAATAGAAGTAAAAACTTTGTCTGTAGTTGTAAAATTTAGTTTATAAATCATTCAAACTGAAGAGAAGCACTCACCAGATTAATGATTCAGTCTATTAAGAAATTTTTTTTAAAGGAAAAGAACTTGTAGGAATTTAATTAGCACAAGATATATGTCTATTTTGCAGAAATAAAATGCTGCTTATAGGCTTCCTTTAAATATTTTAACATTTTGTGCCCAAATGCATTTTCTGGTGATCTACCGAATGTTATATATAAAGCTGTATGCTTATACTATTTGAGCTACTTTTTTTTTAAAAAAAAATTGGACTAAACATATTTGATCATATTAAAAATAGTATTACCATTACCAAAAAACAGTATCATTGCTATTAAAAATTGATTCATAAAAGAAATGTCAAGGTTTTGTTGATGCCTCATTACAGCTCTCATTACTAAAGGTAGCTGCTCCCTGAGAAGTCAACACAAAGACTGACTTGGCAAATTCTTAGCCATTCCTTGACAGGAAACACTGAACTGGCATTTTCTTCAGCAAATCACTGCATGTTATTTATGTGGGTTTTTATTTAAATGTATCTAATTTATTTTGTAGCATTCATTCATTCACAAGGAGGTCACAGACAACAGCGCAGCAACTCTGACCTGAGCAAAAACTCACTCAAGTTGTATTTTCCCTATAGGTTACAACGTTGTGTTTTTGTGCCTGGTACACTAGACAGCATTTCAGCAGTAAGTTTGAAGACAACAGTGGCAAAATTATCAGAAAAAAATGCAAAATACAAAAAAATGTGGTATTAATCAAACCTTAAGAAGATATTTGTTTAGAGTGAAGAATCTGATAAGAACATAGAATTTCATCTTATTCTCCCTGAACTGAAGACATTTTTTTCTAAATCTTATTTTTTTCTTATGCTTCATTTTTAATAATTTCCATTTCTGTGGATTTTATCTATTAATATTTGAAGAATATCTACTTTTCATCAATGCTATCCAGTTAAATTTTGTCACTGTTCCCAGTGGAGAAGTTTCGAATCCATGAACTTTCATTGGTCCAATATGCTTTCATGTCTGAAAGTTTCAAGAATTTCTTTTTCATAGCTCTAATTGGTCTTTGTTATGTTTTATGAGGCCATTGTAAATAGAAATTCTATATACATGTGTCCTAATCTCATAATCTCTGTGTATTTTTAAAAATAATTTTATTGAGAAACAAATATCAATGAGACAGTTTCAAAACCAATTAATAGGAAAGTTTCAGTAATAAATACATTGCATATTGCTGTCTTAGAAGTTAATCATTGTACAATATGCAGACATGATATCTTGTTCACAAACACTATTAGAACAAATCTTTCTATTCATTGAATTAAGAGAAAGTAGCTGTATGTATATTCTAACTATTTAGAATATACAGATACAAAATGGTTGTTCATTTGTACCACCTTTTTTTTTGCTTAGTTTTGTCAGAGAAGGGTATTCCATTGTCATTTAAATATTGTAGGTGTGTGAAATCAGCAAAATATTCCAATATAGTCCATTAGTCCATAATAGTAGTGGGTTTTCCACAGGACTGGCAATGTCAGAAGTTGTTGACTTGATCCTTTTACAGCTCAACTTATTAGTATGGCTTTACATTTTAAACTTTGCTTTTATACTTTTCTGCTGGATGGTTAAGACCAAGATAAAGAAAAACCAATATAACAAAAAATGTAACTTTTATATCTGGTAAGGTCAGTCAAATACCCTCAAGGTTTATCCTGAAACCCTGTAGCACAGTTTGTAGATCATTTGTCAGTATCAGCTATGTGGATGAGTTACAGCTATTGCTTGACCAATTTTCTCTCTCTGAAAGCCTGAGAGAATGTTTCATGTGACTCTCCTTAGGCACACTCTATATCATCGATCACTTTCCTCTGTGGTCCCCTAATATTCTTGATCAGAAAGTTTGGGACACAACTGAGTTATAAGATATTACAGTACAGTTTCTCCTATGTTCTGAGTCTTCACTGAGCTTGAAAGGCTAGGGTCAAAATGTTGGCTGTCCTTGTGGCCCTTGCTTTTCTCTAATTTTTGGTCTGCAAACTTAAGTTGTTAACCTTCCAGATGAGAAGCTTATTATTATTACCCTACAACATAGGCATTTGAGCTTAACCTCACCATCTGTCTGAATATCAAACATCTTAGATATAACATGGAACAAGCATTTTCCATCAAGTATTGTTATGTTAACCTTTTGCATCCCTACAGAATATGAAGAAAAAAATTAAAAATAAAAAAATATTTTAAAAAATGGAATAAACAATTACATATTTTCACATAGAAATTTAGAAATCTAACCATACACAGCATTGTAGCAGGACGGCCCTGTGACATTTTTTTTCTTCTGTCTTGTTTTCATTTATCACCATTTTTTAAAACAGACAATTATTTGAGAGATAGTATGGCAGGAATTAGTATGTCATGACAAGCAGTATGCATTTAAGAGAGCAGGATCACCAGCATTCCAAGCATGATCCCACTATTACACATTGCTATCTTCAGTACAGTTGCTTAGTTCACATGTATCAGCATATATAGTTAGTCAGGGTGAGAATCCCACCAATTAACTGCTAGTTTCAAAAACCTGCTGAAGATTCTCAAAGTCATTGCCTTAACCATCTTGTGCATATAAATGTATGACTTTTCCCTGTCATGTTTCCTGGCTTTTCTCCTTGCCCTCTCTTCATTGTCTAATCCTCAAATTTTCCCTTTCCTTTTAATTGTGTTATACCTATTTGTATTTCTTCTTTTGAGTTCTTATACTAGAGAGACTATATGATATTTACACATGTGGGTGTGGTTTATTTCACTTATGATTATATCTTCAAGTGTTATCCACTTAAATATAAAAGCTTCAACTTTAACATTCTTTACGGCACAGTAATACTCCATTACATAAAAATACCACATCTTTTCATCCATTCCTCAGGTGTCTGGCATTTTAGTTGTTTCCAAGATTTGGCAAATGCAAATTGTGCTGCTATAAACTTAGGTACACATATATCTCTATAACATGATGTTTTCAGATCCTCTGGGAAAATTCCCAGTAGGAAGATAGCTGGATTGAATGTGATTTCCAGATCTAGGTTTTTAAGGGGTCTCCACACTGATTTCCATAATGGTTGTACCAGTCTACATTCCCACTAGCAGTGGAGAAGTGTTCCCCTTTCCCCACAGCCTCTCCAACATTTGTTGTTGGTTGATTTCTTTATGATAGCCATTCTTTCTGGAGTGAGATGGTATCTCAGTGTTTTTTTTTTTTTTTTTTTTTTTTTTTTTTTTTTTTTTTTTTTTTTTTTTTTTTTTTTTTTTTTTTTTTTTTTTTTTTTTT